>PVLA01004939.1:0-160775 GCA_004027455.1 Hydrochoerus hydrochaeris | reverse complement strand
CAGGAGTTGTGTGTTTTCTTATATCATCCCTAACTGTGTTCTTTCATCAGGGGCACAAAGAACCAAGGTCCAGGGGAGTGAGCGAAGCACCTCGCTGGCTTCCCTGCGACACCAGTGCTTTACGAAAAACTAACAAGCCGAACGTAGCTCAGCAAGGAAATGAGACAACTTACATGTCGCCTTATGCACACGCACACCTTGATCCAGGTAGGTAGAAACTCCATTAGCAGCAATGGCTGCGGTGGAGGCACCAAGCGGCGCAGGCGCACTGAGCAGCCCTCGGACTTCCTGGCAGGGATTGGGCAGCTGCGCCAGGGCGCTGGGACGTAGGAGGTGGAGCTAGCGGGCGAGCCTCCCTCCCCTGTTTGCAGTGCAGCGGGCGCTGAAGCATTGCGCAATCTTTAGAAAGAAATATTGCTCAAAATCCCATGGTGGTAAAACCGTGATTTTGCACAGCTACCTTACTACCTGCATTATCGTTGCCGCATGCGGCACACGGTCGGTGAGCTAGCCGCCCCTGATTTATAGGGAAAAGGGGTCTTTGAAGATGGAAGTATGTTACGAGTCTCAGCTTGGGGAAATGAGCCTGGTTTACCCAAATGAATCCTAAATCCAACAAGTGTCCTTGCAGAAGGGAGGCCAAGGGTTGTTTGATAGATGCTGAAGAAGAGAACGCCATGAACCCACTGTGGTAGACACCGGAGTGAGGCGGCTACAGCAAGCGGATGGCGCCCCCGGAAGCCCGACACAGCGAGGACCACCTCCTGGCGCATCCTCGGGGTGCCCAGCCCTGCCGACGTCTTGATACCTGCGGAGCTCATCTCAGCCTCCTGACCTTCGGGACTGTGCGAGAGTAAATTTCTGGGCGGTAAGTTGCTCCGTTTGAGGTAATTTTTACGGTAATTGCAGGAGTGATGCAGTGGTGGGGAAGAATTGGAGGAGCTGAAGCACAGGGTCCAGGAGGTGGCAGCCCTTAACAGAAAGCCGGGGCCCTGCCATGTGGTTACCGTGGTCGAGGGCTAGCAGGGGTAAAGCACTGTATATACTCGACACTTCCCAGTGGTCTGCAAGGTAGGTGTTTTTGGTTTTGTTTTTTATCAGATGAACAGAGAGACTTACAAGGCTCAGTAGTCTACCAAATCGGGCACAAACAGAAATGATGGAGGATGTCACAGTCCATGTTTTTCCTGACATTGCTCCTTGGTAGTTGGCCATTGTAGGCCATATTTATTCACTGTGTGACTAAGCATGCCAAATGTGTTCAGATTTTCAAACAAAATTCCATGCTATTGTTCATTTGATTTAATAGCCAGTGAAACTATTGATTATACCCAAAGCAGGAAGCAGTGACGATACATCTGTAAATAAACATGTCAAGCCTATTGATTTTTTGTTTTAAATAAAGGGAGTTACTAATCCTTTGTTTGGAACAATGGGACAAGTGATGTTTGGTTGGTTCTTTCCTGGCATTTTGAACCTCCTTTCCTGCTATAGATTCACCAAAGCAAAATAGGTGGTGCGTTTCCTTCCCAGGCCTGGGGGGGAATGCAGACTGCAGGGTCAAGGTTTCCTTTGCAGGAGAAGCTGATGTGCATGTATGTGCGCATGTGCGGGGCAGGGGGTTCGGCATTGAGGAGCTTTTTGTGCAGATTAAGAGGAAACCATCTTTACTCAGATTTTAGGCTTGAAGAAACACTATCTGTCAACACATAGCCCATGGCATAGTTTTGTTAGTCTCCCATCCAAGTAAATCCTAGCCAGATCCAACCCTTCCTAGCTTTGGAGATCAGACAAGATTGGGTGCGTTCAGTGTGGTATGGCTGCAGACGAAGCCTAATCCGATTATTTTTCAGTGACAGGTATTGAAGAAACAGATTCTTGGGCCTTCCAGAGTTACTAGAGCTAGGAAAACCTGCATTTGAACATATATATATATATATATATATATATATACACACACAGACACATATATTCTCTATCTCTGTCAATATAAGTGAATTAAAAAAATTCTTAAGCTGCCTTTTCTTTTCTTTTCTTTTCTTTTCTTTTCTTTTCTATTTTTCCTATTCTGGTGACTAGGAGACTTTGTGCATGGAACCCTGAAGGGCACTGTGTTAGGGTTATTGTTGGCTGTGATAGGATGATCCAAATAACAGGGGTGAAAACCAGTGGGGAAATATGTTGTCCTGGTCTGATGGCTGGTGGGATTTGGGGTTTTTAGTCTGCTGTGCTCTGGTGGTCGATACATTGTTATCCTGAGAAGTTTAGAAGTTTGAGGAAGCAATTCATAAATACATTTGTTGTATAAGTACCACTGATTACACCAGTGAAGCTCCACAAACACATTTGTTGAAGAATTGTGATTGTATTTTTTGTGAGAAGTCATTTTTTTTTAAGGCCATCATTTCTTTTTTTTTTGGTGGTAAAGAGGTTATCTGGGAGGACCAGTGGTTCACAGGAAAACAAAAGGCCATGAGGCAGCCAGAAATTTGGCATCTATTGATTGAGAAAGGGGTTATTGAATCGCTTTAGAGAGTAGTGGTGATATTAAGCTAATGAGCATCTTGTCCTGGAGTGTCTTAAAACTTAGTGGTCTTAGTCTTAATCTTACTGTTACTGGTCTTTAGTACATGGGAGCCGGGTGGTGGTGGAGGGAGAAGGCTATCATTTCTAAGGGACTTCTTTGGTCTCTGAGTTTTCCATTGCATCTCTGGCCTCTGGGCTTATGTAGTAGCAAGGCCCAGAGGCAGAAAATACCTGGTTCTTGGTGATGGGACCATACAAGTAGTCATCAGGACATCCACTGTTCTTGCCCATGTGGCTCATTCAGATTTGGGGATATCTCAAGGCCCTTTTCTATGAAAAGCAAGCTTCTGAAGTTGTACTTTGCTATCCTGAAAGCAGATTCCTCCTGCTCCTGAAGTAGGTGCCACAGTTAACCCAAATGAGTGAAACCGAATGCCTGAGTATCCCAGGTGCCACAGCTTGACCTGTGCCTTGGCTGTGACCTCATCAATGATAAATATAATGCCCCCCCCGACCCATTCAGCTTCCAAGAGCCACCTGTGTGAACATGTGGGCCTTCCATACAATGTGTTAGACCTAAAGCATAGCAGGCTCATTGCAGACCATAATTTCTTAAATCTTTTACATTTGGACTTGCAGCCAGGTGTTGTGGCACACACCTGTAAACCCAGCACTCTGAAAGGTTAAGGCATAAGTATGAGGCCCAGCCTGGGAAATTTAGTAATATAGCAAGACCCTGCCTCAAAAAATTAAGAAGTTCTGGGAATATAGCTCAGTGTCAACCAAAACTAAACAAAAAGAAGACATGTGGCATAAACATGCATCATGGTCTTTAAGTGATGCACAATCTTTATGTAACAAAAATATCTCAGCCGGAAGTTTGCCTGAAAGCAGAGCTTCTGACGAAGGTTGGTGCGTAGGTAGTAAGTGAAGGGAGGAGGAGTGGGTGGTAAAGCACCAGACAAACAAGCTGGCGCAGACAGGTATGACTCAGCTCTCCATTGCCATGGCAACCGCCTCAGCACTCCATTGCCATGGCAACCGCCTCAGCCCTCCATTGCCATGGCAACCGCCTCAGCTTAGACCTAGGAGACATTGTGAAGAGCTCCCTGAACAGAGCTCAGAACTGTCCCCTCCTCTTTCCTCTCCTTGGGGATGAAAGGGGCCATATCGGAGCCCAGCTGGCCCTGCAGGTGTTTACCCTTCCTACTAGAATGCACTGTGAGTGGTACCTGCACAGATCTGGTCAGAATATGCAGAGACCTGTTTGGGCATCACCAGCTGCATTGAGGTGGCACAGATGGACTAAGTGGTCACAGGAGTTGTCTGATCAAAATATGTATCCTTATCTAGTGCAGTAGAATATATCCTACTGTACTGCAGTTCACATATGCACTGTCTAATTCATACATGCTGTCTGATCGAGGCCCATTGACCAGTGGTTCTGAAAGTCTAGGTCCAGTGGTCCTATCTCAGGGGGTCTTTGAGGTCTCAACAGTTTTCAAATAATGCTGAACATGAATTGTTATTTTCATCTTTAATGTGTCATAGAGTTTTCCAAAGGCTTTGGGGTATGCATAAGTGTAACAGAGTAAATGCAGAAGCAGGTGTGAAAACTCAAGTCTTCCACTAAGCCAGACCTTAGAGAATTGCAAAAATTCAAAACAATATTACTTGTCTCACAGTTTTTTGTTTTTGAAAATACTGCTGATTTTCATAAAAATATACTTATGTAACATCAGGATTTGGATTTTTTATTCTTTTATCCCTTATATTCCCATGTATACCTGCAGTTAAGGCTCAAAAGGTGACTTGGTGAATCACATTGATTATAAAGAGAGACATTTGAAAGATCATTGAAAAACAAAATGTTGGACCCACACTCCCATACTCCTGAATGCTGTGATTTTCCAGTGCAAAACTGGAGAAGTGGGGCAGGGAAATGGGTCAACCTTGAATGTACCTTCAAAAGGCTAAAACTTAATGGGACATTTGGTTATATGATTCCCAGGAGTTTGAATCACTTTTTTAAAAAAAAAATTTATATTAAACTCCACTATCTTTTTTTTTCTTTTTTTTGGTGCCAGGGATTGAACTCACAATGCTGCGTTTGCCAAGCAGGCACTCACGCTGCTGAGCTAAACCCCTGGCCCTCCATTATCTTTTTGTATTCTGCTTATTATAGCAATTGAGGTTAGAAGTTATGGGGAAGAACCTGTTGCTTATTCTTTGGTAAGAGTGTGATGACCAGAAAAATTAATTTTATAACAAAAAGTAATTAATTTTTTAATAAAAAAATTAATTACAGGCTGGAGATCTAGCTCAGCAGCATAAAGTCTGCCTAGCAAGTACAAGGTCCAGTTTGGTCCCCGGAACACACACACATACAAAAAATTACAAGTTGAGGCAGTGGCACATGCTTTTAATCCTCGTATTCAGGAGGCTGAGGCAGGAGGATTGCAAGTTCAAGGCCAGTCTATAGTAAGACTCTGTCTCAAAAAAACAAAAATAGCAAAAGTGCAGAGTTTCTAGTTTCTAAAAATCCATACAGAAGAGCTCTTTGAGGCTATTTTTGAGTTAAAAGATGCCTTGGGGTTGTAATGTGCACACACAGACGTGCACACATTGGAGAATTGCAGCACTGAGCTGATCATGAACCTCACAGGACTGCAGCCCTGGTTTATAAGCTAGAAAGACAGAGTGACTGGGACACAGAATGGAGAGTCAAGGTTGAAGTGTGGTATTGTTTGAGAATTTAATTTCCATTCAGATCCATTTCAAAGCCTTCCTAGGTCTGTCCTTGGTCCTAGGGGAAGTTGTGGAGATGCTTTCATACAGTGGGAAAAGGACTGCTTTAACAGTTTTTGATTTCTTTCTCCAAGTGGCCAGCCTCTCACTGACCTGCTTGACCACAGGCTTGGTTACATCCAAACAAGTGAGCCATTCATTTCCGACCCTGGTTGCATGTTAGGAGTATTTGGTAGATTTTTTAAGAACTACCTTTCTTTGGATCCTACTCCGAGACTAGTAGATTAAAATTTGTAGAATTAGCTACTGGCTTTTCCCTTTTTATTGAATTGTAACTTACATGAAGAGTACAAATCTTTTTTATTGTCTTTTTTGAGACAAGGTCTTGCTATGTTAAGACCAGGTTGACTTTGAATTTGCTATGTAGACCAGGCTGGCCTGGAGTTCACCATCCTCCTGCATCAGCCTCCCAAGTGCTGAGAATAGTAGAATGTGTGCCACACCTTGTAAGAGCATGAGTCTTAATGATACATAGAACTCTGTGATTTCCTTAAAACATGTATTATATGAGGTAACTTCTACCCAGACCCAGATGTAGGATAGTTTCAGCTCACCTGTGGGCTCCTACATGCCTCTTCATAGCTAGCACTTCCTCCCCGGTGACCTCTGTTCTGATATTTATCCCTATACCTTTTTTTCCTGCTCTAAACCTTAAGTAAATAGACTTACTACAGCATGTAGTTCTCGTGACTTTTTGCTCAATATTGTGACATTCATCCACATCATTATGTCAAGTATTAATTTATTTTTGTGTGCATGGCTCTGTAGTATTCGTTGTAACACACTATTTATTTATACTTTTCACACTATTATACTTGCTTGAGAGAGTTGAGTGACTCCCTTAAACTGCTCTGGAGTACAGTGCCATGGTCCGATCCTAAAATACAGGAACCAGACAGAGGTGGCAGCAGGAACAGCAGATCGCTGTCATCCATTGCATGCTTGCTGCAGAAAGACAGCCTTGTGGAAATGAAGTCCTCGTTTTCTGGTTTAAGATGATTGTCTTTCTTCTGCAGAAGGTATAGGGAAATTTGCATGAGGGAAAATGTGAGTGAGGCAGGAAAACATGGGAACAAAGCTTTGCAAATGGAGAAGGGAAGAAGGGTTCAAGGGAGGGTAGGGGAATGGGGAAAAAATAAGTTATATCACATGCAGGTAAAATTCTCTATGATGAATGTGATTAAATATATCTAAAATATACCAATAAAATAATTTTTAAAAATTTAAATTTTAAAAATTCTAATAAAATAAGAAAATAAAATGTGACTGAGTCCTTTGTGTAAGTACTGTATGCATGTGTACTGTACATATCTTGAAAAGACCAGACTAGCACAGAGATTTAGAGTACCAAATGTTAGGGGCCCTGATTCCTGAATGAATTTAATTTGGTCTTACTAACTAACTGTGAGTGTATTTAAATGTTAAATACTTTATTTCTATGTTTTTTTTCACTTTACACAAGATGCGTCCAGATATTAATGAGGTAGTAACTAATCCATTGGTCAAATCTTCCAGTGCTCTTAACCGCACTTCTCTAAACGATGTCCAGTCCAGTCAGAGGCACAGCTCTCCACCCAGATTCCGAGCCGAGACACCCAGGGCACACAGCCTTGCACCCCGCAGTCAGCCGCAGGCTGGGTGGGTAGCATCTTGCAGATCACACAGTGCTCCAGACTCTCCACTGTCATCCCTGGTTCTAGGCTGCTACCACTTCTTGCCAGGACAAGTGTGACAGATTCCTAAGGGTCCCCTTCCTTCCTGCTCTTGCTCTCTGCCCCTGCCACCCTTTAGTCACCAGAGTGACGTTTGTTTGTTTGTTTGTTTGGTACTGGGGATTGAACTCTCAACCTTGTGCTAAATCCCCAACCCTTTTTTTTTTTTTTTTGGTACCCGGGATCGAACTCATGACCACACACTTGCAAGGTAGGTGCTTATGTCACTGAGCTAAATTCCCAGCCCTCAGAGTGACTTTTAAACACATCAGACCGTGTCACTCCTTTCCTCAAGGCCCTGGCTAGCCTCTAGCACACTCAGCACACGCAGCACATTTACATGTGAACTTCCCACACCGTCAGCACCCAGTCTGGCGTCACCAAGGCCACTTCACTCTGGTCCCTGCACTGCTGACTTCTCCATCATCAAGCACACTAAACTCCTCACCTTACCGCTGTTGTCCTCCCTGCTGCAAACTCAGCACCTCACTGTGCCCTGCCAGTCTTTACATGACTGATTGTTTACTTAGTGTTTGGCTCTCAACCCAGTTACCTCCTTCTGAGAGGCCTTCTTTGACCACCCCATCTATTTACTTTCTAAGAGTGGGAAGAATTTATTGAGAAAAAGCAAGCTTCTGTCTCAGATGGACAGAGGGCCCACTGACCCTGCTTCTCAACGGTGTTTATTGGGCAAAGTCAAGTTATATAACAAGCATATGTGGGCAGGCAAAGACTCCTGGAAGGCTGATTTGGTCCTGGACCTATGGTGATTGATGCCCATGTAGAATACACTATGTAGGGGGAGAATATGGTGAGCAGTTCTTTTTCTTGAAGCTTGGCCTTCAGTAAAAGCACCTCCAGCCTCAGTTGTCTTCTGCATGGACCTCTCAAGGGCTCAGCTCTGTCTGACTGCCTATAATATTTCTACCTCATTTAGCTATTTGCAGGATTCCCCCTCTGAAGAAGTTTCGCTAACTGCCATGAGGGGCCCAGGGGTGAAGACTGACCTGGCTACTTCCTGCTGAAGAGGGTCGGAGTTGTGACGGGCAGTGAGAGATACTCCACAGAGGGCCTCTCTGGAGACCTGCTCTTGGTGCCGGTATTCTTGTCTTGAGTAGACACACAAGTCTCCATCCAGTTATCTTGGTGGAAGGCCTCAAGTGACAGAGGGGAATGAAACTTCTAACCCAACCCGCTAGATGTCTAAAACACTCCAGTTTATGCTCTCTAAAATTGAAGGATGAATTCTAGGAACCACAGAGATTAACAGTAGGAGAAATTTAGTGAGAGAAAGCTTCGGTCTCAGACAGAAGGGGCCCTGGAAAGTGGGTTCAGATCACCCACTTTTAAAAGTCATCCCTTCTGAGAGTTGCAGCCATTGTTGATTCCCTATAGTCTTGTTTTAGAAATCCTACATTGTTTCCATTGTTTTGTTGGATTGAGTTTTATTCTCCTTCATTTATGTCAGTTCTGATGGCAGAAGCGGCTATTTCAAAGATAATAAGACATGGTAGAAATTTTGGATCTACTATAGGCTTGTTTTGGAGTCCTTTGTTACATTCATTGTTTTGTATTTATTGTTTCTATTCTGTTCTGTTTGATGTTTACTATGTCCAAAGTTATCTGCAGCTGTTTTGAGGACTTCAGGAGGCATTATTGTTGATTTTGTAATGTTTTTAGGCCTGTGTCTCTTACACTGGTTTGTTTTGATTGGTTTTATCCTCTTTAAAATAAATAAAAAAATCAAATAGAAATAAGTCATTCCTTTACTTTCTAGGACAAACCCTACCTTAATGCTCTGCGTAGCACTCAGCATATGTGTTTTTGGATTCACAGTCTGCCTCTGAAGTATAAGCTCTGTGAGAAGAATCTTACCACTGCTCCATCCCCGGTGGCTAGAAAAACACCTGTTCCACAGTAGGTGGGCACAAATATTTGTGTCTCAAACATGAATCAAGATTCATGGTTCAGGAATCAAGGGGTGGAAGTAGGAATGGTACCATTCCCCATTACCCCCTAGCCATCCACTAGCAAAATTTTTACTTCCTGTCCTCACAACCTTATGTTCTGCTGGCTTAGAAGCTTTGGTTCCAGAGAAGGGAAGGCTTGTGCCATGAAGCACAACAATGTTACCATTGAACTGGAAGCTAAGACTTCCCCTGGTCATTTTGGTCTCATGCCTTTGAGGAAACAATCTAAACAGGGAATCGGGGGTGATTGACCCTGACTATCAAGGGGAAATCGGATTATTACACAGTGGAGGAAAGGAAGGATATATGTGTAGTGCAAGAAATCTCTTAGGGCACCTCTTAGTATTCCCATGCTCTGTTAGTAAAGTCAACGGGAAACTACAACAACCTAATATAGGCAGAAGGACAAATGGCCCAGAGCCTTTGGGAAGGAAGGTGTGGGTCACTCCACAGGGAAAGAACCAAGACCTGCTGAGGCGCTTGCTGAAGGCCAAGAGAATTCAGAATGGGTGGTGGAAAAAGGTAGTTCTAATACCAGCTACTACCTGTTGTGCTATTGTCTCCTCTAATATGGTTCTAAGGTGATATAATGTTGATAGATGTAACACAGTTCTTAAGGATTGTTAAATCTGTGTTATAATGTTCAAGTCATAAAATGATAAGAATATGCATGTCTTTGTATCTGGAAACTGGTTTAAAGACCTGTGTCTGGTTGCCAGGTTGACAAGTGGTAAATTGTAATGGTTGATAAACTGTGTCAACTTGAGGAGTTTAGAAGTTTAAGGGACTCAGCAGGGAGCCAGGATCCTTTGTAAACATCCTCAGCTTGTAGGAGGAGGGAATGGAGGTGGTGTGAGTGCCACACCTGCAGTGGGTGGGTGGTACCCTACTTACCATATAAGGGAGGAGGAGAGGCCTGTCCCCCCTCCACTTTTTTTTGGAGGCAGTCTCACTATGTAGTGCAGGCTGGCCTTGGACTCACGTAGGCCAGGCTGGCCTTATCTCCCCCTTTTTGCTCTTGCTGCCTTGAAGTGTTTCCCTTGTGCCACGCCACCCTGCCTTAGAGCTGCTGATTATGGGCTGAAACCTCTGCAAACTTGGAGCTAAATAAACCTTTCCTTCCTTAATTTTGGATGTCAGGTATTTTGTCTCAGCAATGAAAGAAAAGTACCCAAGACAGGCAGGTAGCACTCACATCCTTAATCCTAACATTGGACCATGAATCAATCCTAGTGTCATACACACTCTAGATCCAGCACCCCTGAAAAGCCCTATGTCCACATGAAGCTTTAGGGGGACATGTAGGCACAAGTCCTAACACTGTCCTCCTGCCTCATAGCTTTGAATACACTGTCCCCTGCATAGCTTTGAATACAGGTCTGTGTGCCCCTCAGCTTGGCTTGGGACTTCTTGATTTTATCAGTGTGATTTTTTTCAGTCCGCTATAGGGTAATGCAGTGTTTTATTTATTCTATTCTTTAATAACTCACATTTGAAAACATTTTAAAAACTTCCATGCACTTTATTTAAGAGAAGATCAACTTCTATTTTTTTATACCTTAATACTGGGTATTAATAACAGTGATAGTATAATTATGATCAAAATTATTCTGTCAAAAAGGAATAAATGCTTAGTGTTAGTATGTTTACATTACAACTCATTTTTTGGTGTAAAGTTCTTTGTTTGCAAGAAAAAACATCTGATTTACTTCACTAATAGGAATATCCCTTAATGCTGGGATGGACTCTTCTTGGTATTTCTTCTGCTGTTGATTTTCAGCATAGTTATCTGTAAGAAAAGAGCAGAAGCTGTGTTTACCCAAGCAGTTTCTGCTGTAAGTCTTTTGCTAATGAAGACTCATCACTTAGTTACCAGGCTGATGTCTGGATAATGACAAATACCATATTTAACATAATTAAATGATTACTTAAAATCTCTTTAGAAGAAATATCCCAATTCACATAAAAATGCAGTCAGAAAAGTACTCCTCTCATCTCTTAACTTGGAAAAAAAATTAGTATTTCCTCCAGCTGTACAGTGATTACTAAAGTCTCACTTCACATTTTTCATAGGGATAAAGTTCATACAGACCTTGAGGATGTGTTTGTATCAACCCTGAAAAACAAATCTTTTGATGTAAATATTTTGGAAAACTTGACAGTTTCCTCACTTTGCATAAATTGCCTGTTTGCTGTAATTCCAGTTAAGCATGCTGGAAATACAATAGGTGTCAGGTAATAAAACTACTATAATTGATTTTCAGAACACAATGCATAGGTTCACATATAAAGGTTTGGAAAAGTAAAGTCATATAAGGGAAATGAAAAAATATTTCGCTTCATGGAATCGAAGAACGCTCAGGAATCTGTCAACTTTTAGACTTGAAAACAAAACCCAAAAAGCCACAAACATGCTGTGGCTCTTGTAGCCCCTTCTTGGGGACCAGGTGTCCACAGTGATCTCAAGAAGTGCACATCCCCCTAGACCCCGTGAACATGGTCTGCATATGCCTGTTTGCCATCCCGTGTTCACGGTGACTGTTTACGATACAGAAGTTTCTTTCAAGCAAAGTTGCAGAGGTACATACTGTAGATACTTGCAGTTCCTGTTGGGAGATACACCTGCCAACTAGTCCTAAATTCAGTTTCGATTTCTTGCACAAATAGAACTAGTGCACATTCACGGTAACTTCTTTCCTCCATGTATGTCTTTTTGTGTAACTCTGTATGAGGTATTAATTTCCGCTAGGTTTTTTCATTGCTAAAGACATGGTATTACAGGAACACAGGAATACCCTGATTATAGCAGCACAACTCATAACAGCTGAATCTTGGGAGTGGCCTCTATGTCCATCAACAGATGAATGGATAAAGTGTGATCTTTATTTATGTACAGTAGAGTGCTGTCTGCCATAAAGATGGATAAACTTGAGTCATGTGTACGGAAATAGATGGCCTTTGAAGCCCAAATGTTAAGTGGAATGGGACATACAGGATTAACCATCATGTGTGTGTGAGAAACCCAAAACATAAAGGACAAAAGATAGCTAGTAGGAAACGAAGACACATCTTTTGTCCCAACACGTGTCTTGCAGCCTACTTTTGATTGCTTTTCTGATAAAAGTGCTAATATCCCATTTGTTCATCCCCCTACTTTTATATAAATTTACCTGTGATTGTATGAATGGAGTTGAGTGGAGAGGTGCTCATCATGTTAATTCCAAATAAGAGTACATAACCGATTACTATGGTAATAAGGAGGTACACAGGCAATGTAACTGCCCAGTATCTGCAGAAGGAACAACAGATGGTCATGTAGATAACAGACATCTTTGGAGGGGAGGTTTGAGACAGGGTTTTGCTATGCAGTCCAGGCTGGCCTTGAACTCATTGTATAGCCCAGGCTGGCTCTGAATTTGTGGCACTTCTTCTGCCTCAGCCTCCCAAGTGCTGGGAATACAGGTGTGCCACGGTGCCTGGCTCTAATATGCATCTTAAAAAGTCATAATGAGATAATTCTCAACAGTCATAAAACATAGTATTAAAACTTAATTGTTATTAAAGTTAGTCATAGTCTACAAGTGTTATAATGAAAAGCTACAACAGTCTTCGACTCTATCCATCCTGCCCTGCTGTCTCATTCCCAGTAGCTGAGCTGCTGCTTCTGGTACGTACTTCCTCATCCTGTCCCATGTGCTCATATTACTATTTTTTGATTTTTTTTTCAATTTCAGACATTTTCTCTAGACTCCTGAGATGGAGATAAGGACTACTTTCTATCCTTTGCTATAATTAGGTCACAAATTGTGGTTGTATTAGTGTTTAAAATAATACTGTGTTTGCAGTTGAGAACCTTAGGTGCTTGTTTGGAGATAGGGTCTTGCTTTGTAGTTCAGGTTGGCCTGTCCTTGAACTCATGGCGATCCTCCTGCCTCAGCCTCCCAAGTGCTGAGATTTTAGGCATGAGCCACCATGCCCAGTGTTAGTGCATATTTTTGTGTGTGCAATTACTAACTGTATTTCTGGAATTATTAATTACATCTTTTTGTGTATTTGTTTGGTTTCCTATATGTCTATTAATACTCGAGACTCCAGTTCTCTGACATGTGTCTCAATACAGCTATGTATATAAGTGCTCTATCTAGACATGTTTTATTGGGTGCTTTGTTTTTTCTTTAATAATTTCCTGTTTTGGCTGCCATAATTTTCAAATACAGGAAGTCCTTAAACAACGCCTTTGGCATACTGTTTGTTTCATACTTATAATCTTTTTTATGTCTCCTGGAAGATTGAAGCAGTTTAAAAAGTTTTCTCCTATACCTGGCATTTTCTCCATTTCCTCTAAGCTCTCCTTTAATTTCTGTATTTCACATTACAAGTTTTCTTTCAGTGTCTGGCAATTTATGCTGGTGGATCCATGCTAGGCAGAAACAACATGTGCACGTGGACAGGCAGGGTCACCTGGAAAGCCTTCAGCAAGGACACCGGGCCACTTCACTGGGGTCGGCCCAGTGATAGAAATTACAGATCCTTTTCATTTACACTGGTCAGCTCCCTCGCAACTTTTTCTGAGAGGAAGGTGTAGCATAAGCCAGGGAGGCTCCTTGGGGGGCAATCTTATCTGTCAGCCCACTTCTTTCCAGGCTGGAGAGGTCCCCAGCCTTCCCACAGGTTGAAAATGTTTTCTGCAGGGAAGGGCAGGGTTGGTCTCTCAAGCGTGAGGGCTAAGGGAGAGAGGTTTGAGGGCCTTATGTTCTTCAAGTGTTTTTTGCCCAACATCTAAGCCATTGTGGAGTTCAGGGCACAGGTATACTTGATGCAGATGGCATCATTATTCTAGCGATGAGGAAAATGCAGAAATCTCCTTATCTCCATCTACTTCTCAGCATTTTGTTGATACCTCTTATATGCTATTCTTTATTTCTGAGAACTTATTCCTTAACCTCCCACCCCTCTTCCCATAGTCAATTTAGCAAGGTTTAGTGAAGAAATGGAGATAAAAATGTGTGTTCACCTCACTATCTTTCATTATGGTGTATCAATAATAAACTTTAAAAAGTTTTTAATTTCTGTATTCATGGATTTTAAAGCTGTGTAAGAGTTGTTATCTTAAGGAAGAATATCCTTTAAAACAGCATTAATTTCACTTGTATTTAAGGAATTTAAACTTACTTTTGAGGCCAATAGGTTAAGCCTAAGGAGTGTAGCCAAGATTCAGGAATAAAAGCCCACACAAGATAAAGTACTGTAGGAGGAAAACAAAAGAGAAATAAATAACATGTATATTCAGTCCAGTCTAGTTTGTATATGACAAAAAAAAACTTCCAGTGTCCCTGATTCCCTCAGGAATGACTTTTCCTTTTCAGTTTGCAAGCTCTTCATTTGTATCATTCTAATAGGACTTACCATAATTACCATGCTGTCCGTCATTTTTAACATCTAAACTCCCACACTATACTTTAAGCAATTCAAGGGCACAAGTCAGCCTTAGTAATTGCAATTCTTACAGCACTCAGTAATTTGCTGGATGTATACTAGACAGTCAGTACTGCAGCCCACAACTCCCCCAGGTGGAAGTCATTACAGGTTCTGAGTTGCTTAGAGGGGAATTTACCCCAGTTCTGGTCATCACAGGGCAAGCCGTCTGTCTTTTCTCCCCACGTACACTCTTCTATCCTCCAACCCCAAATCTTGGTCGCAGCCTTTATGGTTGTCTTCTGCTAATAACAGTACCTAAGCACTGAGTGTTCACTGAGGAACAAGCACCATTCTACATGCGTTATATTTATTTGGTCCTCAAACCAATCCTTGAGGTATGTGCACAGTTTTTACAGGTGAATAAATGGAATCCTGGGTTGTATTTTCTGGCCAAGGGAGGTGACAGGGACAAATTTCAGATTACTTGCGTCGATAATGATAAATTCAGGGTTTTTTTCCCTCTGCAAATATGTATTGTACCACTCTGTATCAGGGGTGTGAGATACAGTGGTGAACCCTGAAGAGCAGATGGCTTCTGCCTCTCAGAATTTAAAATCTAGTGGTGATCGGGGTGTGCTGACACAGGCCTGTAGTCCAACTCAGGAGGTGAGGAGGCAGGAGGATTGCTCTGAGTTCAAGGCCAGCCTGTGCTACATGGTGAGACCTTGTCTCAAAAAAGAAATAAAAGTTTTTGTGGTGAACCAGGGACAAGTAAATTGGTCTTTTCACTATACTGTGATATGTACTAGTGAATGACAATAAATGGCACAAGAACACACTTGAACTTTTTCCCTTTCTTCCCCTTGCATAATTTCTGCCCATAGTATGTATTATCATCTGATACTGTATACATTTTACTTATTTAACGTGTCCATTGGCCGGCTTCTCTTAGTAGAATGGAAATTCTCTGAAGCAAAAAATTTCTAGCTTGCTTCTCTACGGCCTGTCACTGCCTGGCATGTAGCAAGCACTCAAAACCTCGAATTAAATTTCAGCTGTGGGTATCACATAGATCAAGCTTTATGATCATTGTTTTATTTGTACTGTTTCTAATCCTTGAACTATTCTTTTGAGTAGGAATTTACAAAACTGGTAATAACAGCAGCCAACATGTATTACTTATTGTTCTTTACATTACATAAATTACTCCAGTTAATAGAGCAGAAGAGGTAACAGTGAAATCGGTGTATCTGGGTTCAAATTCCAACTCTGTCATTCACTAGCTCTGTGACCCTGGGCAAGTTGCTTAAATCTCAGGATTGTCATCTTTAAAATGACAATAACAGTACCTATCTCACAGGGTTGTGGTTTATGTATAATAAGCATTCAGTAGACATCGTTATCAGTACCTTTTACAGATGAAGAAACTGGAGGCTCCAAGTAAATGGTCCCAGGTCAAACACTCACTGACTGGTGGAGGAGTCAGAATTTGAACTCAGTTACAGTTTCTTTCCAGACTCCACTAGATGAAGCTCCTCAGGCTGATTTGTTTTGTTTTGTTGTCTTTTTGAGACACCGTTTCACTATGCAGTTTAGGCTGGCCTTGAACTCAAAGCAATCCCCCTGTCTCAGCCTCCCAGAGTGCTGGGATTATAGGCATGTTAGAAGGACCACTACTCCCTCACCTTCCTGGTTTGTACCAGATTCCAGAAAGTTAAATTGGAGGCATTCAGTTTTCTTCCTCTTGATTGCCCTGTAGTTTCCAAACCTTTTTTTTTTTTTTTTACAGAAACTTGAGGTCTGCTGTGTGATTCTGACCATGGGAATTCCTCAGTGAGCGTCAGTTTCCTTAGGTGTAAATGAGACACCATGGAGATTGAGGTTCTAGATGTGAAAGTTACACATCTTTCAGCCCTACTTCTCTAGCCCAGTTCTCTTCCCTCCTCAGCTCCTGCTCCTTGGAGCAAACCGGTGACTTCCAATCTTCTCTGCCTTCTTTCAAAGCTTTCTCTGTCCTCCTCCTCTCCTAATTCTTCTGTACTGTAAGTACCAAGGCCAGTTTCTGGGAGGAGGCTGACTTCCCAGTTTGATCAACATAACTAGATTTACCCTCTTCCATAAGACTCTGAGCCCTTGCAGGCAACACCAGGTTTTACGCACTTTGCCATGGGGCCAGGTGCTAAATCTTCATTGAGAGTGAACCTCTTAGGCTAGTGCTGGCATGCACAGCCTTCCAGCAAACATGGTTTCTCTTCAGGGCTTCTTAAAGAGATATGAGCAGGGCAAACCAACAGCTCACGTTTGTACATTTTAAGAACAAATGCATTATTGTCTGGTCCTTGGAGACCAGAGAACGGCCCTCCCGGGAGAGTACTTACTGAAGCCAAACTGAGAGCTTAAGAAAAGTACAAAGCCATAAATCGCTCTCTCTGGCAATGGCGATGGTGAATTTTCCACCATTTTCCCGTGGCCTCGGACAGTCTGTGGAAAAGGAACATAGTTGTCAGTGACCGACTCCCCTTCACCACTGAGCCATGGTAACTAAGTCGCTTTGCTGTTGGCCATGTCACCGGTGCAAAGCCGACCCCGCAGGAGCCCGCGCGCCCCTCTCCTCCCCCTGTGCTGCAGAGGGCTGGGGCTGCGGGAAGCGAGGCCCAGGACTGGGTCCTCGCTCTGGGGTGAGCTGGGGGGGGGGCGTGTGTGTGTCCCTCACTTGCCGTGGGGTGATCTGCCTAGGTCCACCTGGACCCCTTGGCCCTTGGGCCACCTCCGCGGGGAGTTCTCTGCGCAAGCTTCAGACTGTAGCCGCAGTTTTGGGGGGGCGGTGCGACAGAACCGAGGAGCCAGCCAAGGCGAGACCGCCGCCCCCGCCCAGGCGCTGGCGCCCAGCGACCCTCACAGGGAGGTGGGGGCACCGCAAGCGTGGGGGCCGGCGGCTGTGGCGGCGCGCACCAGCGCCAGTGCGCATGCGCCGCTCGCCCACGTGACGCGCCTGCTACTAGTTGCCTCTCGCCTCGCGGCTCAGTCCTCAGTCGGGGCCACGGAGGCGGCGGCGGCTGCGGCTGTCCTCGCCCGAGGCTCGCGGGCTGCTAGCCCTGCCCTGGTGAGTGGACGGACACCCCCGCGCGGCAGGACTCCCAGACGCGTCACCGAGTCCCGCCGCAGCCGAGACGCCCGGGGAGCGGGTCTTCCACACCCCCTCCGTGGGTGTGTGGTGAGTGCGCGCGTCGCGCGTGCCGCTCGTGAGGTGCCCGCGGTGTTCGCGGGCCAGCATGAAGGGGGTGTGGCGGCTTTTGCCTGCCTTGGCGGGTGTCTTCCCTTTGTCGGGTCATCCCTTCGCGAGCGTGGGTCCCCGGGTGTCGCATAATGCGACTATGGGAGGACTGCGGGAGCGGCCCTTTCGTGTGCGTGCACCCCTGCTGTCCCTGCCACCCTGTCCTGCGCCGTGCATGGGTGACACCTGTGGTAAGCGACAGGTCCGCCTCTGTCGGAGCGCGCGGGGACGCGGCTGAGTGTCCCTCGCTTGTTCCCTTTGTGTCTTCTCTCCCCCTGCCCTGAGGTGGTGTGGGTGCTCACAGCCGCCGTGGTTGCCCCCTTCGTTTCACTACCCTCCTCCATGAGGTGCGCGTCTCCCCCTGCGCGTGGCTGCGCCACCTGTGGCCGCGACCCCTGCCTGGAGCTTCGCTCGCGCGCGCGCGCTCTGCGTGTCCCCGAGTGTGCGCTGTGCTGCGCCGGTCCCGTGTCCCGTGTGTGGTTGCTCATGTGCAGATTGCGTTCTCAAGTGTGCGTGGTTGCTCGTGTGCGGGTTGCGTTGCCCCTAAGTTCGCGAGGACCCTGGGCGCAGTGGTCGCGACTTCCCTGCGTTCTCGCCACCCATTTCTGGGAGAGCTGGCATGCGTGTCCAGAGCTGGTGCCCTCCGCGAGGGACAAACGGGGAGGGGACCCAGCTTGGCGCGCATCCCTCCCTCCTTCCCTTGCATCCCTGTTGAGCGCCCCCTCCCTTTGTTGAAGATGCAAGGCGCGCGCGTGCGCACGCGGGATTTGGGAGGCTGGGGCTGGCGGGCCTGGCCCGCTGCAATGTTGGCGACGTCATTGTGGCTCCTCCACCTATCCTAATCTAGGCACTGAGGATCGGGGGACCAAAGACCAAAAACTGAGCAGAGATGTGGGTGAGGGCGTACCTTTTTCCACAGACGCCCTAGACTCCAGAAGCTGTTCATTTGCAAAACATTTTCCCACGTTAACTAGTGAATACATTGTGGAGGCCCTGGGCAGTCGCGTTAAGTGGTTCATTGGGTGTTTTAGGGCATTTGCATTCTGCCCTCTTGATTCTGCCTAATATCCTGGCAAGGCAAACAAGGTAAAAATCCTACAGATTTTTACCACTTCTTCCCTGGGAGCAGTTTCCATGTAATTACAGCCCTAGCTAGGACATTTTTTGTTACAAGTTTCTATTTTATCATAACAGAAATGGGATTATAAAGATGTATGGGAACAGAAACTTCAAAGCTTTAGGGACTCACCCAGTATTGCTTTTCTCCAAGGATGCTTGCTTGGTGCTCAGTGGGTGCGTTTTGGTCTCTTCTGCTCAATTCCTTTATGCTTGCCTACTTTTCCTTATTTTTCCACTCTCTTCTAGTTTCTGGAATATTTTTATTATAAAACACAGTTGGAGATCTAACCAATCCATGACTTAGGTTTTACAGATAAAATTGTTTTTCCAAATTTACTTCAAATCCTTAAAAAAAGAAAAAAAGATTCTGGAGGTGGTCTCAGTTCCTGCCTCTCCCATAGGCAGCCACGGTGTTCAGGTTTGGGTAAATGATTTCCTTGCATATTTTATACATTAGTGATGCGAACTTATAAACATATATAGTATTGCCAGTTTTTGAGCTTTAATGGTATTAAACTATATATGTCTTTTTGCAACTTGCTTTGTTCACTCAGCATTGAATTTTGAAATTTATATATTAATAAAGTGAATGTGCTTTTTTGGTTCACAGATCTTAATTGCTGGTATAGAATTACACTGTGCATGTGAATATGCCATAATTTTACATATGCGTTCCTCTACTGATGGACTGTAAAGTTGTTTCCAGCTTTTGAGTCCTAAAAATGGTCTCGCAGTAAATGTGTACTTGTCTGCGTGCACAGGTTTAGAAGTTTCTCTAGAAGCACCCCTACTGGCCAGTCTATTGACCAGTAGAAAATGTGCATGTTCAATTTAACCAGATGTCACAGACGCTCTCAAAGTGGTTGTACCAATTTTTACCCTCACTGAGAGTGAGGACGCCATTTCCTAAGATTCTTGCTAACACTTTGTGTCATCAGACTAACACTTTTGCCTTCTCTTTACTGACCAGCTTCTTTTCAACTGTAGCTTGCTGCTAAATTTGCTGTTAGCCGCCTTGGCTTCTTTCCTATCCCTGTGTCTGCCAGTGGGTCCATTTCTCACAGTTGCTTGGCTGTTTTTTATCACATTTGAGCCTCATAAAATTAATTTTGGTGAACATTTATATATACCAGTTGTTGCCATGGTTGACATAGAGATAGGATTTCCGTGATATAGGTGTACAAGCTGTGTGTCTCTATTGGCAAGTGATTAAAAGCATTTTTTGATACGATGAATGTTTTTAAAAAATCTTGTCTCTTTCACTTAATGTTTGATACGTTGCATATGTAACAAATGTGCAAGCTGTGAAGCAAACAAAATGAACACCTATGAAATGACCGGTCAATCCAAGAATCAAAATAACTGATATTGAACATGCTCTCATAAGATGTTTATCCTGAATTGTATGTTATTATTTGCATTTAAGAATAATTTTGTCAGATTTTGTGTGCCTCTTTCAACAATGTGTTGTGTGGTTTCTGTTTTTCTGTATAAAAATCATTCTGGATGAGGTTTCCTGGGACTTGCTTATTTCACTTGATATTATATTTCTGTCACTGATACTGAGTAAAGTCGTAAACTGTTAATCATCATTTGCAACTAATTAAGCTTAATGCTGAAAATTTTTAGATGTCATTGCAACACGTGACAGGTGTATAATTTTCAAAAGCAATTTTGGTAGTTTGTGAACAACAATGCAGGGGTTGGAATAGCACCACAGTAGGCTTTAAGTGGAATTGCTGGGTCAAGGGGTCTGAATGTGCAACGTCATGGAATGATTCCAGGTTTTTTCAAAGTAGTTTTACCAGGTTATACTTTGGCCAGCCATTTTTGGACCCGCAAAATATAACAGTTATAGTTGACCAGTAATCTGTCTAACCTCTGTTATGTGATACTTCTTAATATTTGCCAGTGGCAGAGTTATGAAAAGATGCATCATTTTGGTTTTAATTTGAATTTATTTGATTATTAATGACCTTGAACATCTTTTCATGTATTTATGAACTGTTGTGGCTTGGCATAACTGACGCCATCTTGAGCCTTACATTAAACTGGTGCCCTGTATCTGACTCAGAAAAATGGAAAATTACTCAGGGTGTAAGTCCCATGAGAAAAGCAAAATGAGCAGTACCTGCAGGAAAAAAAAAATTAACCTGCTCAACAAAAGAAGCAGGATACAGATGTCAACCGAAAATTATTGAAAGATTCAAGCTAAATTGTTTCCAACAGAATGTCTTTTGTGGTTTTCTCTTTTAAAAACTCTATAACTTTCCAGTTTGGGGCCACTTGTTTGGACCCTGAACGGGGGGGGGGGGTCTGTATACGAGTAGTCCTGAGCTCAGTAAATTCCAAATTTATCAATTTGGCTGCTTGGATTCCTATATTGTTGTTCACAAACCCACTTCAGAACCATCTATACTTCTGTAATATGAAATACCTGGCCATGTCCTTTTATGTGTTTATTTCTGTTGAGTTGTAAAATTGATAAACTGGTGCACTGATCTTTAATATGCTTGTCTTTTCACTCTTGATGTTGTATTTTGGTGAATGGAAAGTCTTAATTTTAATGTAACCTAACTGAAACCTTTCTTGTTCTGGGCTTATGTTCTCCTGTGTGCCTTTTTAGAAGCTGTAAAATGCTTTTTCACAAATTCATAATTCAGAAAATTCATATCCCATCCATAGTCGGTTTTGTGTATTGTGAATAGTGGTCAGCATCATTTTACTCCCCTGTGGCTCCAGTTACCCCTGTCCTCAATATTGGCTGGGTCCTCCATTCACCCCCACATCAGCGACCCCCACATCATCTCTTTTGCGTATTGAGTTCCTGTGTGCGTGGGTCTGTTTTGGCTCACCTTTCTGTATCACTTGCCATCTTCTCTATTTCTGTGTTGCTGCCTGTACTGTCTTAATTATTAATGCTCTAGTTTTACCAGAAATCTTGATCTCTGGGGAGAACTTGAGTCTAGCTGTTCTTGGACCTTTGCTCTTTAAGAATCAGCTTTGTTACATGACATGAAAAAACCTTCTGGGACTTAATTGGAATTGACTGAATCAGTTTTGGGGAGAATTGAAATCTATAAAGATTTTGAGCCCTCCTGTCTGAGAATATGGTATGTATTTCCACTTATTTAGGTTTTTAATGTCTTTTTAGTATGGTGTTATAATTTTCTCCAGAGAAATCAACTTTGTTTTGTTTTGCTTTGCTTTGCTTTGTTTTCTTTGAGACAGGCTCTCACTGTGCAGTTCAGGCTGGCCTTGAGCTCACAGTGATCCTCCTTTCTCCTGATTAATTGTTGCTATAATAAATGGCAGTATAAACTGTGTTCTGGCAACTATTACTAATTAGAAATCTAATGAAAATTTTTCTACTTGTCTTTAGCCACCTGCTTGTGAGCTCTTATTGTCAGTTTATTTTCTGGAATTCCTTTTGGCTTCCTAAATGGACAACTGCATCATTTTCAAATGGTGATGACTATATTCCTCCTTTTCAGTTACCCTCTCCCCTGCTTTATCTTAATGTCCTGAAACCCTTTTAGATCTGTGTTCAACAGAAGTGATTATGGTTACCTGTTAGAAAGTGATGCGGTATAGTGGGCATACAGGTTGCATTCCCAGTTTTTTTTTAAATTTTGTTTTTGTTTTTTTTGATACAGGATCCTGCTGGTTTTTTGAGACAGGGCCTTGTAGCTTTTTCCCTTTAACCTGTCCTTAAAAAAAACTTTCAATAGGCATTATGTAGCCCTTGTGGCTTCCATCTCCTGGCAATCCTCCTGCTTCAGCCTCCTGAGTGCTGGCGTTATAGGTGTATGCAACCATGCCTGGCTCACACATTCTGAGTTTTAAAGGAGATGTTCCACTATTGAGAAAAATAGTTGTTTTGAGTTTTTGTACTAGAAGTCTTTGCCATTTTGTCACATTTTCTGTATCTGCTGAGATGTTCTTGTGTGTGTGTATGCTTTTTTTTCTCCTTCCATCATGAATTCCAATTGATGGATTTTAAAATTCTTTATTCTTTCTTAAGCCCAAATTGGTCTTGCTGGATTTTCCCCCCTATGTCCTGGCAATAAAACCCAGGGCCTCACGAGTATTAGGTAAGCACTTGATCACTGAGTTCTGTTCCCAGACTTTTTTATTTCTTTTCAATTTTGAGGAAGGGTCTCACTAAATTGCCCAGGCCGGCCTTACTCAAACTTGTGATCTTCCTGTCTCAGCCTCCCTAGTAGCTGTGATTGCAGGCATGCATGTTTCTTAAGGATTTGGTGGAATATAGGATAATTTGGATTTCATGTTTCCTCTGAGGACGTTCAGTAGTAACTAGCAGTTAAACAGTAGTAGAACTTCAGATTCTGTATTTCTTTTGTTCAGTTTTGATAAGTTTGAGAAATCATCCTTTCATCAGAAATTTTTTTTTATGGGCATCAAATTCAGAGTATTGTTTTAATCCTCCTCTTAATCTTTCTTTCATGTTTCTTGTATGTTCTCTTTTCTTATGTTCTCTTTTGAATATTATTTATGTCTGACCTCCTTTTTTTCTTGTAAAGTCTTGACAAAAGTTTATTTACTAATCCTGACAAAGGATTAAGTTTTGGCCTAATTAGCCCTTTCTAGACAAATACGTTTTTATCTAAAAATTTTTCTATTTTACTGTTCTTGAGAGATCATTTTGATATAGTCACTGAAGATACTATACAAAGTCTGCTGCCATTTATCTTTATGCTCTTTTGAAGAAAATATTCTTTTCCTGGTAACTGCGTTAGATTTCCTCTCTTTGGTGTTATATAATTTCAATTCTAAATTCAGGTGAAAGTTACTTTTTACTTATCTTGTTTTGGATTCTTTTTTTTAAATTCTTAATTTTGTCTTTCATGATGTTTGAACCAGTCTTGAGCCCTGTATTTTGTAACTGTTGTTTCTTTGATTTTCATCTATTTTCCCCCTGTAGAGCTTTACCGGGAGATGCATATATATGTAGCTTTTTCTAGATTGGTTAATCTTCCTCTGCCATATTTTTCATCTCCTTGTCTCTTATTAGCAGAATGTATAGTGCTGGATAATTTCATTAGGCTTATCTCCTAATTCACCACACATTTCTCTATCTGTGCCTAATCTTCCCTTTAACCTGTCCTTAAAAAAAACTTTCAACAGTTATATTTTTTTAAGTTCCAGAAATTCCACTTGGTTCTCTCTTCAGATATACCCTGCGTTGTTTCTAGTCTTGTGTTGCTTGCCCATTTTCGTGAACCTATAGCTAATCCATAATCTGTGTCAGGTGGTCTCAAGGTCTCATATCCTTAGGGGACCGACAGGTAGTGCTCCCTGCCCCCACTCTGTTGTCTTTCTCTCGAGGTAGCACCTGTTACCTCCTGTGTGTGACCATCATGAGTAACAAACTCCTATTCTTTGTGGGGCAGTTGAGAGGAGGTACGTTCCTTCCGGAAGCACTTGTACCATCTTGGCTAGGAGTGGGAACCAGGGAGTTTACATAGGCCCCCTTTAAAATTCCCACATTTTATTTCTGGTCTGGGGTTCACTGTCCTGACCCCATCACCTTTCTTGGCACTGCCACTTGTAGCTCTTGACTGCAGGTTTAGTACCTAGGGCCAGGTTTGCTGTGTCTGCATGGAAAGGGTGGCTCTATGTACCTCCTGTTCCCGTGAGCTCAGCAGAACATCAGAAATATGTGTTTAAACTGAACCTTTTTTTTTTTAACATTGGTAGATTCTTGTAACATCTAGTTCACCATAGCTGAAAGGATCAGAAGTCATTTTTTATTGTATTGTTATTTTTTGGCAAGTCCTTTATTTTAATATTTAACTTTAGTAGTATATTTATTTTAATTTATATTAGAAAAAATATTTCATCCCAAATGTAAGATTTTTTTGGTGATTGCAAATTTTCTATTAAGACATTTACATGAATGAGACATGGGTTTTCTAAAGGAAAATTTTAAATAATAGTACAGGTGGTAAGTAGATTACACAGTGTATCTTGTGGGTGCCTAGCAACCTAGTAAAGATAAACCTGGGATCATCAAACAATCTGAAAACTGCAGTCAGGTGTGGGCATGGTGCCTTCCACTTACAGAGAAGAGGCGCAAAAGTAAACTTGATGTAGGGGGAGGATCAGGAAATGGTTCCTGGAATGAATAGTGAGTACTGATGGGCATTAGAGGATTACAGAACAAGGCTTGCTGAGGACTGATAAGCACTGGGGTGGGACTGGGGGTAGAAGAAGAAACAGGAGCACACAGGACCATCTTTGTGCATAGGAGGGGGGCTGGACCTTTTTCTGCTAATGAAGGGAAGGTACGAAATGATTTAAAGCAGCAAAATGCTGTCAGACCTGTACAGGATGCCAGGACTGAAAGCAAGCCATAAGTTAGAGGACAGGGGACTAGTTAGAGGACTAGTTCAGGAGAAAAGATGAAGGTGCAGCTAAGGCAGTGAGTGATGCTGGGCAGGAAGAGGTTTCATGTGTGCTAAATTTAGATTTTTCCTTTTTTTGGTACCAGGAATGGAACTCAGGTCCTTGTGCTTGCCAGGCAGGCACTCATGCTGCTGAGTTAGATCCCCGGCCCTAGGTTTCTTAGGAGAGTAGAAATGACATTCCTTAGTGGCCAGTTGAGTAGAAATGTTATTACCTAGACTGGAGAGTCTAAGGTGGAGCCTCAGATTTTTCTTTTGGGTAACCAGGTAGCCTGTGGAGATGGTAACTGATAAATGGCATGCGGAAAGAATAGAATGTGGTTTCACTTTTTGTTGAAGAAAAAGCTTGCTTTTTAATTTATTGAACCTGAGGGGCTTGTGGGACATCTTGGTTAAGGTCCAGTAGCAACTGACAGGGCAGCCTAGAGGTCAAGAGATGGAGCCTGGCCTGGGGAGACTTGGGGTTTGGGGTTCAGAAGTTTGGAAGCCATCGTTTTCTGCAGTATCATGTGGGATTGTTTTAAATAGTACATAAACAAGCTCTTAAAAATTTTTAATAGAAATTTGCTGGAATGTATTTATGACCTGAGGAGGAGGAAGTGGTTCCCAGCACCAAGTAAGTTATAAGCTGAAAAGTGCTTACTGGATTTATCATTAAGGTAGGCCATTTAAGAAGAAGCATCTTAAACAATAGGTTTTAAAACACCACCCCACAAGTTGTACATCAAATTTATAGTATGGACATTGTCATATAGTTCAAGTGAGTGCAATGACAGGGAAATAGTAAATAAAAAAATATGTGATTTATGGGATGGCAGAAGTCATGGCAAAGCTGTGCCTGTGGTGAGAGTTCAGCCAGCGCTGTTCTAAGTCATGGGTGTGGGAAGAGGGAGCAGGGTGAGAGGAGTAGGATGCTGATACATGGGTGGTGGGGTGTGCAGAGGAGCCCGAGGAGGAGGGGAAGCAGCCAGAGCGTGGGAGGAGACCCCTGAAGGTGGCCTTTGGAGTCCATTGGAAAAGACCTGAGGAGGAGGAAGTGGTTCCCAGCACCAAGTAAGTTATAAGCTGAAAAGTGCTTACTGGATTTATCATTAAGGTAGGCCATTTAAGAAGAAGCATCTTAAACAATAGGTTTTAAAACACCACCCCACTAATGTGAGTCTCACTAATAGCTGGTATTTATATCCTTGGTGCCCCCTAGGCTTCCAAGTGCATTACATGTACTAACTGATAATAAGGTAGGTGATACTAATATGTCCACTGAAAGTGTGAGAAAGCTGAAGCACGTAAAAGTCAGATATCTCACCCATGATCACACAACCAGCAAACAGAAGAGTCAGGATTTGGGCCCAGGCCATTCTGTTCTCTTAACTGTTTTACCATGTTGCCCCTCTTAGTTGAAACAGAATAGGAAAAGTTTTTAAAATTTCGCCAATGTCAGCTTGGTGTGCTGGTGCAGGAGAAGCTGTGAGTTTGAGGCCAGCCTGCACTACATAGCAAGACTCTGTCTCACAAAAAAAATTACCCCCATGTTGTAATTGCAGTACAGTTTGATGCTGCAGGTGGCATGATGAGATCTGCAAGGTTGGGTGACCAGCGGCCTGCCAGTTGTTCTACAGTCAGTGCCATGATGGGTGTGTGTGATATGTGGGCCATGACAGTTCTTGGCTCTTTCTGTATTTATTTACAAAAAAAGTTTTTAAGAGAAGTGAACTTTAAAAGTATGTTTCTAAGAAACATACTTTTATAGGGTAACATATATTGTGTGCCCTATTTTGGATGCTGTGTTGTCTTACTTTTTTTTCTGGCAATTCAGTTTTTGAGATGCTATGAATTCCAGGCTGGCCTCAAAATTATGGGGATTTTCCTGCCTCAGCCTCCTGAATGTTGGGATTACAGGTATTCAGTGCCATGCCCCATGGGATATTCACTTTTGGAGTTAAATTCCTCAAACTCCAAAAATATCACTAGCAGAACAGGTCAAGTTCCAGACATAGATAATCTTGTAGATAGTCATTAATGACCTTACTGAAAGTAGTTTCCCTTAAACAGTAGAAATGGAAACCAAATTAAAGGAAACTGAAAGTGAGAATGGAGAATTCCAATGAAGTGAAAAGGAAGAAGAGTTTTGATGAGTTTAAAAATTAGCTGTGGGGGGAGACAGGGAAGGTGTGAGCTGTAATAACTCCGCTTGTGAGAAGACACTCTCTGGGTGGAGGACAGGAAAGCTGGTTTAGCCCTGCACAGCAGCCCGAGGGCACCTGTGGAGGGTGGGCGCTGATTAGTGTTCATGTTAGCGGAGGAGGAGAACTGCAGAGCGGAGTGCTGAGTGTCTAGGCCTCTGTGGGGCTGGGGGATCTGTGGGATCTGGAGAGGAGAAAGGAACTTCCTGCCAATATTCTTAAAAAGGACAGTAGGTAGCAGTGGCAAGGGGAGTAGATGTGGTGAGATTACAGTGTTGGAGTGAAGAGGCCGTGGGCGCAGAGGACTGGCTTGGACTCTTCCCTCACTTGGTGACCTTGGGCACTTCACTTAGTTTTGCAGAGTTGGTTTTCCCGCCTATAGAGTGGAGAGGAGGGTGGCCAGCGGGTCTGCTGAGAATTGTCGAGGCCTCATGCGGTGTTGCTTGTGGCTCACTTGGCGCAGCACACGACACATAGTACAGACGCCTCGTCAGGAAGCTTGTTATCCTTTACTTCTGACACTGTGAGCTTTTCCTGCTTTAGATTAAAGCTATTTTTCATGATCTGATGGCGGGCTTGCTTGGAAAAAAAGAAACTTGGTTTGTTCTAACTGTGAGAAATACTGTAGTGATGGTGCTGGTAATGATAGGAAAAGAAAGCTGTCACTTGGGCAAGAGCCAGAAGTAGCAGAATGCTCCATTTTTTTTTAAGTGTTATTTAGTGCTATTTTTAGTGCTATTTAGTGTTCCTCTTCTGATAGCTAAAAAAAATTCTCATAAATTGAACATTCCTCAGGGGAAAAAAAAACCTGAGTCTGAAACTCTAGCCCTAGTTTTCCTTTTAAAGTATTTTTAAAATGTGTCTTTTGATAACACGAGCATCTTCCCCCTGGTGGTTTAGCAGTGGTGGTTTGTGGTAGCTGGCAGAGTGCTAGAAGTTGGGATGGTTAGGAGAGTGCAGGTCTGGATGTGGCCATGGGGAGTGGAGAGACCAGCGATGCAGCCTGGACCACCCTGGTCCTGCCCCTCACCCAGGGTAGAGACTCACCGAGAGTGGCTTAGGCTAGATAGGAACTTAGGAGTGTTTTCTCAGTGGGGTCAAGGTTTAGTTCAGGCCAGGAGGTTGAGAATGTCAGAGTTTATGTACAAGCAAAATGGCATACTTCATGGGACACAGGGAAAGTCGGTGGGTAAATAAGTACATCAGTGGGAAAATGTCTTTATATTCAGCAACACTGAGTGTAAACCATGTGCTAGGCACTTAGAGATTAAGTAACATTCTCATAATTATCTTCCCCTAAAACTGTACACAGGTATATTCAGAGTAGAGATGGTGACTGTATGAACCTAAAGAGATGAAGATAGATTAAACTATTTGGAGGGAGGAGAAGGTACAGCAGGTTGGGTGCAGAATCTTGCAGAGCTCAGGGTTCTGATTGGAGTTCCTCCTTGAGGGTTCCAGGTTTTTCTAATATAACAAAAGCCAGGGAAACTGCTGTGCACGGCATCTTTGAGGAATTAATTACTGATTCGAGTGTGTGTCCTTTCCTTAGGATTGTGGACCATGGACAGTTTTACTGAGGGAGACCTCTCTGTGGCAGATTATGCTTTATTAGAGGATTGCCCTGACGAGGATGAGTGTGCCTTTGCTCCTGATTTTATGACGGAAAATTATGTCCACATGACTCAGCTTTACTATGATGGAGTGGTAAGTAACTTGTTACATTTTACTTTAAACATGATGTTTGTATCAGTCAGTGTTCACTACAGAGACAGATTTAATACACACACACACACACACACACACACACACAGAGATTTACAAGGCAGCCTTACAGTGACCACCTGCAGAGTCAGGTGCAGAAGAGTGCAGAAAGGCTGTCTGTATACCAGAAATCTGAAGGATCCATTCAACAGTCGAAGGCCTGGCACTCACTGCAGACCCTGTGCAAGTCAGTATCAGGAAGCTGGAAAGTCTGCACTGGAAGCTGTCCAAGGCATAGGTGAAGACCGGAGCTGCTTCGAATCAAGAGTATAAACCTTCTTTCTTTTCCCCTTTTTATTCCATTTAGTATACAAACCTGTGGTTGGTGCCACTCACACCTAGGCTGGGTCTTCTGTCTTCAGTAAATCCATTTAGCCACACTCAAAGTCATGCTTGTGCGTCAGCTGGGATTATCTTACTCAAGTTGACACAGTAATTAACCAGCATAATCCATGCCCTGTGACTTGAAAACCAGAGATGTTTCCTTAAACCATACTGGTCTCCAGGTCTAAAGACAAGTTCTTAATGATGCTAGCATGGTACAGCCATCCTCTGTACAAATGAAACTGCACTTGGGCAGGTTTTCTTTTAACTTAAACATTATAACATAGGTTTAATAATACTTAAGAATCCATACTAAGTCTGTCACTATTATATAGGAAGCATATTAGAACTGTTATAATTACAACCCTTGTTTTCATAACTGATCATAGGGTTGAAGCTGGTACTTTTAGTTACCTTCCTCTACTACCAATTCTGTATTCCCTTAGCTTTCAGCAATCCCCTCAGTGGATCTAGGTTTTTTTCCTAGTGGGGTGACCCATGCCTTCATTACTGGAGATTCTGGGCCATTTGTCATCCTGTCTAGACTGGGTTGCTGTAGTTTCTGATTGACCTATTATTAACAGGGCATGGTAATTCTTGGAGGCTCCCTGAGGGTTCTCCTGAACTCCAAGTATATTCTTCTTTTCCTTCATTGTACAGTAATAGTTCAGTTTCCCATTGGTAGTCTAGGTCAGTCACTCCTGCCCATACCATAACTGTTTTTTTAGCTTGTTTACTCAGAAGCATGAGGAGTCCAAAAATGACCAAGGGGAAGTTTTAGCTTCCAGTTCAGTGGAATCATTGTTGTGCTTCCCACTCTGGGACTAAGATATCTAGGCCAGCAGAGGATAAGGTTATGGGAATAAGAAGCAAAAATTTTACCTGTAAATCACTGGGGGTAATGGTAAGTGGTACCATTTCCACTTCTGCCCCTTCATTCCTGGACCCATGAATCCTGGCTGTGGGAGACACAGTACCATATAGTAGATGTTGAGTCAAAGCATATTCAGCCTTTTGAAGAAAGTTGCCCCAGCCCTGCTATTGCCACTTAGGTGGTGCTATAACTGCATCTTCAAAAGGCCATTCAATCTTTTGGTCTATCTAGCTGCTTCTAGATGGTGAGGTACATGGTAAAACCAGTGAATTCCATGAGCATGAGCCTCACTTCTTTGGCTGTTAAATGTGTTCCTTGACCAGAGGCAGTGCTGTGTGTGAAATTCCATGATGGTGGGTAAGACATTCTGTCAGTTCGCAGGAGGTAGTTTTGGCAGAAGTATCACATGCAGGAAAGGCAAACCTATACTCAAAATAAATGTCTATGCCAGTGTGAATGTCTTGGTTACTTTTCTCTTGTTGCTGGGACAAAAAAACTGACACTCAAGGTTGAAGGAGGAAAGGTTTATTTAATTCACAGTGGAGGTTTCAGTCTGTAATCAGCTAGCTCCACGGCAAGGTGGCTCATGGCAGAGGGCAACAGTTCATGGTGGCAGAAGACAGCAAAAGCAGTAAGAGCAAAAAAGGGGGAAAGGGAGAGAGAAGATTCGTCCCTTATAATGTATGTAGACTACCTCCTCCAGGGCGGGGTAGCGCTCACACCCATAATCCCAGTATTGAATCATAAATCAAACATAAACTGTAGAAGCCTGCCTCTGAAAAGTGCTTCTATGACTGCATGAGGCTTTGGGGGGACATCCAGACACAAATCATAACATTCTGTCTCTGGCCTCCCCAAGAGTCCTGCATATCTCTTTATACAAAAGGCATTTTAGTCCATCTCTAAAGTTGACAAAGTCCTAACAGTTTCAGCATTGATAAAAAGTCCAATTCCAAAGTCTCCTCTGAGATCTAAGGCAAAATCTTGGCTCTCAGTCTTGGTACAGATGAAAAGTTAAATACTTAAATATTCAGTGGCACAAGATAAATATTCATATTCCAAAAGGTACACACAGGGATACAAAGAATTAGGACCAAAGCAACTTCAAAATCCAGCAGGGCAAATATTAAGTCCTGTAGTTCTACATGCAGCATCTGAGGCAGCCTGTGGCAAGATGTGAGCTCCAAAGGGCTTGGTTGCCTCTGCCCCTATAGTACTTCTGGTGGTCATAGCTCTCATGGCTTGTTTTGTGGGCCTGCTTTGCTCCCTTCTTACAAATTTCCTTATGGGATCCACTTTCCTGGCTTTTCCAAACTTATGGGGTCTCACTACATCTTTGACTTTATCTTCATAGCATCACACACTTCTCTATCAGGAGCTCACTGCCTGGCCTCCCAAGCCTTCTGAAATTGAGGTAGAAGCCTTTTTAATCTTTTTTTTTTTTTGCCTTTTTAATCTTTTAAATCTTGCTTTCTATATGCACCTAAAACCAGTACCATGTGGATGATGTCAGGGTCTGCTGCCAGTTAGAGCAGTAGCCAGACTTCCTTCTCTCTTGGCTGTAGGGGTCTAGTGCCTGGATCGCTGGGCACTCTGAACCTGATTCTGAGGAACAGATTCTCTATGACACCACCAGTCTAGAACCTGTTGTGGCCACTGCCATTTTGGAACCTGGTGTGGCTGCTGCCACCATTCTGGAACATAATGTTTCTTTCACTGTTTTGGGACATGGTGCTCTGTGGCTCTTTTTTCATACCAAAGTCGTTTACTTTTGCAGTTTTGAGACTGCAAAGGGTAGATACTTGCTGCTGCTTATGATGCCATCAGGCCATTTTTTCTGTTCTCTTCTGAGCAGTAGAGTTCTCCTCAGCTCTATCTTCACAGTCCACAACTTTACTGGCACTTCCTTTCTGGCCAAACTCACATTTTAAATATCCTGGTGGGCTCTTTGCTCTTGATTTGAAACATAAATGTGGCTAAACGCTCCCAACAATAGCTTTTCCACTGGCCCAAATTAGACTGCCTTGAAATATTTTCCACCAGATTAATTAGTCCACTGCCCTTAATCTCAGTCCCAGATAAAATCTCTGGACATCAGTAAAATGCAGACAAACTTTTTGCCAAGTCACATTCTCTAGAGTCCAGCAACCAATGGAGCCCTTCTTCCCAGCAGAAACCTCCCAAATCTGGACTTTACTGGCAGGTTTTTTTTTTTTAATTTATCAGTACCAGGGATCGAACTCACGACTGCACGCTTGCAAGGCAGGTGCTTATGCCACTCAGCTAAATCCCCAGCCCTACTGGCAGGTTTTATATCAGCCTTCTGGTCTTACAAGCTCTGTCCAGAATCTCCCATACAGAACATCCTAAGGCATCCCTTCTCAACTGTTTCAGACCACATCTCCAAATCTTTCCATGTTCTTTCACAAGCCATTTCCAAAGGCTCTTGAACCACATGGTTGGGTTTAGTCGCAGCAGTGACCCCACTCCTGGTACCAAATCCTACTTTGCTTACTTTTGTCTCATTGCTGAGACAAAATGCCTGATATCCAAAGTTAAAAGAGGAAGGCTCACAGTTTGTGGAGGTTTCAGTCCATAATCAGCTGGCACCAAGCAGGTGGCTCAGGCAGAGGGCAACAGTTCATGGTGGCAGGAGACAGCAAAAGCAACAAGAGCAAAAAAGGGGCAAAAGGGAGAGAGAAGACTCTTTCTGTCCCTTACAGTGTATGTAGACTACCCACTCCAGGGTGGGTGTAGCACTCACACCCATAATCCCAGCATTGGACCATGAATCAAACACAAACTCTGGACATCTGCCTCTGAAAAGTGCTTCCATGACTGCATGAGGCTTTGGGGGGACATCCAGACACAAATCATAACAAAGAACAAAGTGCTGTCCTTTCCATGATGAAAGCAGTGCAATATAATCAACCTACCCCAGGTCACAGGGTGATCACTTTGGAGAATGGTGTTGTATCAAGGACCAAGTGTTGATCCCTGCTGCCAGCATATTGGACATTAGGCAGTGGCTGAAGCCAGATCAGCCTGGTGGGTAGGAGTCTGTGTTGCTGAGTCCATGCAGAGCCTCCATCCCTGCCACCATAGCCACTCTATTCATGAGTCCGTTGGGAGTAACAGGTGGTATATCTACAGAACAAGTCATCCTAATCCACTTGATTGTTTGTCTTCTGCTGAGGTCACTTTTTGGTAAGCATTTACATGGGGTACAAATATCTTCTAAATCCCCTGCCTTGATGGAGAGGTCTATTCATGGTTCCCTTCCCCAGATATCTTTGTCACCTATTTTCCAGTCATGTCCCTTTCAAGTTCCTGACCATCCTGCCAGACCATTGGCTACAGCCCCTGAATAAGTATATGGTCTCACATTTGGCCATTTTTTCTTCCAGACACAATGTACTAACAGGTACACTGTCTGAAGTTCTGCCCACTGAAGATTTTCCTTCTCCACTGTCCCCGGGGGTGTCCTGGAAAGGGCCTATAATGCTGTAGTTGTCCACTTGGAGATAGTGCCTGCATCTAATGCAGAACCATTCTGAAAACGAGGCTCTGGCCTTCTCTTCCTCTGATAGCCAATCACATAGGCTGTAGGTTATTGCTGGGAGAAAGAAGGCAGTATAGCAGGAATAGCAACCATGGACATCTGGGCAAATTCCTCATGTAATTTACTTGTGCCCTTGGACCTTCCCTAGCTCAATCAGATATATACCACTTCCATTTAGTGGAAGACTATTGGCTGTGCACGTCCATCTTTATGATGTGATGAATCAGATAATTTCCAGCTCACGATGGGCAACTCAGGTTGCATGGTGACCTGGTGTCCCATGGTCAAGCATTCATTTTCCACTAAGGCCCCATAGCAGGCCAGGATCTGTTTTTCAAAGGGAAGTAGTTGTCTGCAGATGATGGTAGAGCCTTGCTCCAGAATCCTAAAGGCCTCTGCTATGATTGACTAGTGGGTGCCTGTGAGAGTCCAGATGGTGTCCTACCTGCCAGTGACACTTTAGGTATCATTGGATCTGCTGGGTCATGGCCCCAGTGGGAGAGCAGCCTGTACAGCAGCCTGGACCTGTTGCAGAGCCTTCTCTTGTTCTGGACCCCACTCAAAACTAGCAGCTTTCTGAGTCACTCGGTAAATGGACTGGTGTAAGGCACCTAAGTGAGGAATGTGTTGCCTCCAAAATCCAAATTGGTCACTAGGCAGTGTGCTTCTTTTTTGGTCATAGGGGAAGCCAGATGCAACAACTTTATCTTTTATTTTAGAAGGAATATTCTACATGTCCCACACCACCGGACTCCTACAAACTTCACTGAGGTAGAGGGATCTGGAATTTTTGTTGGATTTATTTCCTATCTGCTGGCTTTCAAATGGTTCACTAGCACATGCAGAGTGGTTGCTATCTTGCTCACTAGCCCCAGTCAGCATAATATCATCGATGTAAAGGACTAGTGTGCCAAATGTTCACGAACCAAAAGTGTTCTTACATGGAGGTACTACCATACCAGGAGAGCAAGGAAACCATCTAGTACTACAACTGCAGTTGGCATTACCACTTGATTCAGTTTATGGTATTCCACTATCATCCTCCAAGACCCACCTGCCTTCTGCAGAGGCCACATGGGAGAATTAAATGGAGATGTGGTGGGAACCACCGCTGCATCCTTCAGGGCGCTAGTCTTTGCAGTCGCACTAGGGATGTGATTCTGTCTTGGGTTTACTGTGAACCAGGAAAGACAACTGTTGGTTTCCATTTCCCCTTTTGAAGTATAATGACTCTCACACTACAGGTTAAGGAACTAATGTGCGAATTCTGCCAAGTACTATTTATCCTAGTTTTTTTTTTTTTTTTTTTTGGTACCAGGGATTGAACTTACAACTGTGCGCTTGCAAGGCAGGCATTTATGCTGCTGAGCTAAATCCCTAACCCTCCCAGTTATGAATTTTAGGATAGGGGAAGTGACTACAGGATGTAATTGAGGGCCTACATTACTGGACCCATTACTTGATTCATTGCTAAGTCAGAGCTTTGCCAAAACTGCATTGATCATCTGACCTCCATATGCTCCTACTCTTACTGGAGGGCCATAATGATGTTGTGGACCTCCTGGAATCAGTGTTAGTTCAGGAGCAGTGTCCAGGAGTCTCTGAAATGTCTGCTTATTTACATTCCCCCTGTATACAGTAACTGTGGTAAAAGGTCAGTAGTCCCTTCAGAAAGGATGGGAAGAAAATTGGCTGTAAAACTTTTGGTGGTGTCTCAGGATCCTTTCTCAAGGATACACAGCTTCTCCTTCATTCATTCAGAACCTCAATGGGTTCTAGATCTGTAACCTGGCTGAAATTTGGGCACTGGTTGTTGATTTTTTTTTTTTTTGTCCTTTTGAGACAGGGTTTGACTATGCAGTTCAGGCTGGCCTTGAGCTCTCTTTGTAGCTCAGGCTGGCCTCAAACTCACAGCGATTCTCTTGCCTTGGCCTCCCAAGTGCTGGGATTACAGGCGTGTGCCACCATGCCCGGTGATTAATTCTTACTATGATTTGAAGTAGGTTTCTGTTCATTTCCCATTAAATTTTTTTGATAATATAAATCTAGTAAAATTTAGTAGGCTTCCTATCTATTTCACTTTTGGGAACACCATGGCTAATCAGCTAATGCCATAGGTCTGTGTGTGTTTGTCCACACACAGGATCACACCTATTTCCACAGCCAGCTTTGCTATGCTCTGATCTCCTGTCTCAGTTTGTTCAGATATGCTAAGAGCAACCAGCTGGCACCATTCTAGTTCCCACTGTGCCAGAAATATTCAAAAGTATCAATATATGGAACCACTAAATTTCTTGTGTTAAGTGGTGAATTAGGATAATCAAAAGGATCTACATTGTGTATTCAAACTGTTCACACCAAGGTCTATCAGTATTCCCCACATTATCAGGAGAGACCATGGCATCATTAGCCATCACCAAATTAGAGAACTACCTCCGTGAACTGTTACAGCTATTAAAAAATTGCATCTTTATAGTTCTGTTTCTCTAGAGCCACTCCCAGTACCAAAATATGAATCAGTGCTCATGAGAGATACAGATTTAGTTAATAGAAGTTGGGTTTCAAGGTAGGCTTACAGTGACCACCTGCAGAGTCAGGTGTGGAAGAGTGCAGAAGGGCTGCCTGCATGGTGGAGAGCTGAAGGATCCAATTAAAAGTGAAAGGCCCTAAGCTCACTGTACGGTCCTGTGCAAATCAGTATCAGGAAGCTTAAGGGTCTGCACCGGAAGCCAGGAGGTGAATGGACAAGGCAAATTCAGACTGGAGCTCCTCTGAAGAAGTAAGTGAGCCTTCCACCTTCTCTCCCCTTTTTATGACATCCAGGCTTCAATACTGGTTGGTGCCACTGACACCCTGGCTGGGCCTTCTGTCTTCAGTAACTCTATTCAGCCATACTCAGAGCCATGCTAATCCAATCAGTTGTGTGTTTGTTACTCAAGTTGATGCAACAGTTAACTATCACAGAATCTTAAAAGCCTCCTACTTTAGGGTACTCTGAATGCAGTGATGCTTTTTGGTACATGGGTTTGAAGAGGTGATTTCAGAAGGGAAAATGAACAACACCTCAGTAAGAAGAATATGGATATCAGAGAACACATAATGGCAATATGTGGTGTTCTTTTTCTTTTTTTGGAGAGGGGATATGTGTTCTTACTGAGAAAAGCTTTTGGGATGCTTATAGAAACAAGCTCAGAGGAGCACTGAAAAAGCTCATAAAATAAGGCTTATTGGCTAAGTATGTGTTCAGATGTTTATGTAAATGGGCACCAAACAAATTTTAGTTCCTTTCTGCTGAGCTGTAGATTAAAAGTTAAGCATTGTATTTTTACATTTTACCAAATAACAAATAAAAATAATTTTCTCTTTTTAGGATGCACAGTATAAAGATTGTGCCCAAACAGAGACCAATTTAGGTGAGTATATTATTATGGTAATATGAATTTATTGACTGACCATAAGGGGAGGTCCATCCCTCTAGTCAGATCAACATAGATTTACATTTCTTAAAAATGTATTCTTACTATTTTTTCACTACATTTTTTTAAATCCTGCATAATCTCCTAAATGATGTTACTTGATACGTATGCAAACAATTGAATGATCCTCCCCCTCCCAGAAAAGGTTTCACTGTGATGTTCAGGCTGGCCTTGGACTCACGTTGTAGTGTAGTAGCCCAGGTTAGCCTCAGACTTACACCATCCTCTTGCCTCGGCCTCCCAAATGCTGGGATTATAGTGTGCGCCACCACACCTGGCTTCAATGGTATTTTTATTTGTACTCTAATTTGAAAAGCAAAATGTAGAGAATTGGAATGAATTCCTAAAAGTTTTTTTGAAAATTTATTTCACAAAGGTCCAATATTTTATTTTTTCAGTCAGATTTTATTGGTGCATATGCATAAGGATCACATTCATCATAGAGAATTTATGACATACATGATATAACTTTTTCCCACATTCTCCTACCTTCCCCATTTACAAAAGCTTTGTTTCCATAAAACCTGTCTTTGTTAAAATACAATTTTAGCCAGCATTTAAATATTCTTAGTATCTAATTGGCTAAAATACCTCATTTCTTGCCTTTTCTTATGCCCTTTTACCATTTCTCTATTTTTGGTTTAATTTTTTTGGTGGTACTGGGAATTGAACTCAGAGCCTTGTGCATGCTAGACAAGTGCTCTATCACTGAGCTATATATCCCCAGCCCATCTCACCATTGCTGTTTTAATAGTGTTCATTTATTCAGTGATGAGGCACAAAGACTAATACTAAACTTTTTAAAATTTTTATTAAGAATTTGACATCTGCAATATATGGTGTAGTAAACCTGTTTCTGACCTGCACGATTACTGTGATGCCATTAAAATATATATCTTCTGGCCACTTCTTTTTAAACATCAGCATGCTTCGGTAATACCACAATTTCAACCATTTGTGGAACCCAGGTATGTTATCTACATTATTTCTTATATGAACAGCAATAAGTGTTTCACATGGCACTAAGAAATGTCATATACCGTGGAAGGTTTATGCCTTGTTCCTACCTGCTATTCAGTTTTTTTTTGTTTGATTGGGTAGAAGAAGTAAATACTTGGGTTTTTAAATATAAATGAATATTTTAATGAATACATTCTGAATAATATTAGATCCCGGGCTTCACACTCAGCCAGGAGCTATGTCCCCTTGTAAAGTATCAGTGTTGTAGTACAAGAAAGAGAAAAATATACACTGTTTGGTGTATCTAATAGCAGGACACGCTTTTTATCATAAAGGGGAATAACAATGGGTGTGTCAAACCTACATTTATTCTTTAGAATATTTGTATAGATGAATTAATTAATTAATTAATTTTTTGAGACAGGATCTCATTGTGTAGGGCAGACTGGCCTTGAACTCACTTATGTAGCCCAGGCTGGCCGTGAACTCATGGCAATCCTCCTACCTCAGCCTCCTGAGTGCTGGGATTACAGGCATGCACCACCACACCCAGCTTAATTCTATGAGTTTTATTATGTTAAACAATGAGTGCTTAATAGGAAAAAATATTAAAAAATAAAGTATTGCATTTTTATATTTATTGTTTATAATAAAGCATCAACATTTTCAACATTGACTTGTTTTTGGTGTACAAAGTCTAAAAGAGAATAATGGAAATAAATTCCTGTATGAACTACTACTAGCATTCTACAAAAAAAGTAATCTTTATTTCAGTTATCACAACTAAGGCAGTCTGCACACATGACAGCACATTCCATACATGTGTATCACTTACACTGACTATGTGTTTTGCTTTCCTAGCCTTTTTGTGAGACACGCTTGACATGTCACTAGTCTTGGTGTTTTGTCGGGAGGTTCTTGTATTATGTAATGCGTAGTTAACAAGAACATAAAATATCAATAAAACAGAGTATTCTTAATATGTATTGTATGTTTAGAATAAACATTGTTTCCATGTCAGCTGTGTACTTGCTTATAAAACCTAAGAGATGACATCAGAATTGAATTCTTCTATGAACTACAACGAAAATACCAATAGAACTCTACAAAAAATCTGTATTTCAGTTGTCACACCTACATAAGAAAAAAAGATGTCAATATAATAAAATATCAAATGCATAGAGTGCTTAGAATAGATGTCAACATGTTCGTATCAGCTGTGTACTTGTTTACAGAATATGAGATAACATCAGAAATAAAAGCCTATGTGAAGTACAGTATAACACAGAAGTCTACTACAGAAATAATCTTTGCACCAGGGGATTTAGCTCAGCAGTATACACATCTGCCTTGCAAGCACACAGTCGTGAGTTCGATCCCCAGTACCAAAAAAAAAAAAAAGAAAAATCTTGCTTCAGCTGTCACATTCAAGGCAGTCTTTACACGTGACAACTGCATGTTCTGTGCACTTGTCTTACACTGATAGCTCATGTGCTTAGCTTTCCTTTTCACACGTGACAACTGCATGTTCTGTGCACTTGTCTTGCTTATACTGATAGCTCATGTGCTTAGTTTTCCATTCCTATGCAACAGCCCATTCTTGTTGCTTTTCTTCCTGTTTTGTCAGGAGCTTCCTACTGTGTTCTGTGACATGTACTTAGTAGAGAAATAAGATGTCAATAAAATAAAATATCAAGTGTGTGATGAATGCTTAGACTAGACGTTAACTTTTTCACATCAGCTGTGTACTTGATTACAAAACCTAAGAGATAACGTTAGAAATAAAACCTTTGTGAATATAGTGAAAATACCAATAGAGGTCCAGGGTTTAGCTCAGCAGCATAAAGTGCCTGCTTGGCAAATGCGAGGTCGTGAGTTCAATCCCCAGTACCAAAAAAAAAAAAAAAAAAACCAATAGAACTTTACAACAAAAATAATTTTCATACATAAAAATTGCATGTTCCGTACACAGGTGTCACTTGCACTGGTAGCACATATGTTTTGTTTTCCTGTCTTTTCTTTTTTCTTTTCTTTTTTTTTTTTTTTTACCAGGGATCGAATACATGATCTTGTACTCGCCACGCAGGCACTTACATTGCTGAATTAAATCCCCGGCTCCTGTCTTTTCTTGTAGGGCACAGTTTACATCTTTTTGGTTTTCCTGTTGTTGAAGATAGGGCTTTGGGATACTGCCTCTGCCTGTTCACCTGTCAGGTCATCACCATGGTCCATAGTTTTTTTGGGTGTGTAGTTCCCTGGGCAGAAACATTGTGTCTTTCCTCTACTGTAAATGATCTCTTATGAGTTCCTGTCCTGGTCGTGTAAGAAAATTTCTCCATTGTATTCTGCACTTGTTATTCTCTTGTAAACTATCCAACTATTTATGCCACATATTTAGGATTGAGTAAAATATAATCACTGACCAATGCTTTGTGTTTTGAGTGACATCATAGTTTCTCTGTAACTCATTAACATAATCTACTCTGTCTTTGGGTTTGTTGTAGAAAGTTACCACCTCAGGCTTCTGTTTTGTTGAGGTTTCCCTATCAATATTTCCATCATGGTGCAATGTGAAAAATCAGCACCACTCTGGGTTTGTTTTGTTTTGTTTTGTTTTTGTTTTACTATATGTAAGACTGGTATAAATCTTTCTGAAATCCAGAGACTGTGCTATACAATTCTGTTTTGAAATCATAGCATTTCCTTTGGAATTTCTGCTTTATTCCTGCATATAGTTTCTGTGCTGGTTAACTTGTGCTCTGTTAACAAATGTAACATCAGTTGAAAGTCACTAAACCAATTGTTGAATGTCACAATCTGATTTGGAAGATGAGAGCAACAAATTTGCTGACAGAATCATTTGTTTTGTTATTACATGAATAAGGACCTGATGGCTGAGTTCCAGAATAAATTTCTAAATTGAAAGATTAGGCTTTGTATCTACAAAGGCGTACATTTTTATGCTATATTTTGACCCATTGCTCTTCCACTAGTCTTTTACATTCCTGTGATTACCATAAGAAATCCCTGCTAAGTACAGTAGACTAGTGAACGCTTTCAGTTCAGCTAGTGAGATGTCATGATACAGTTTTTAATTTGGCTGTTGGTGCATAAAGAATGTTTTACTCATATCTCAACCTTTGTATTTCAGGTCATCTTGCAGCATTTCATCTATTACAATTTCCAATATTGAATGACATTGCTATCATTCTATTTAATGCATTTCACCTCTGCCAAGACCCTTACTATATTTTTTGGGCCTAATTCTAATATTGGATCATTCCATTTAGTTGCATGACCATTTTGCAACATTTCAACTAGTCAAATATGAACTCACTGCTGTTTTCTTCATCATCTGAATCAAGGAGATCTGCCTTCTCTGTGTCTGTATCAGTTGATTCGTGCTCCATTTCACTGTCACAGCAAAATCAAGAGTCATCATCATATACCCACACCACACTTCTGTTATGAAAACATGTATTTTACTATAGTGGGTCATCTTTATCATCCATGCATGAGTGATCTGATGATTCACTTTTGACCTGTTCTGAAATTTGCAAATCTGGCTTTTCCCATTCCATTGTACTGAATTGGGCTACTTCTACCAGGAAAATCAAAATAAAACTTTTAAAAAACAAATCCTAGAGTGCTGTGGATGTATTATACCTCCTGCGATGCTAAGGTAAACATACACAAAAAAACTGTTCCATGGAGCATTCCTTGGGTGTAAGTCCTGGTTTGACACTTTTGCACATACCTTTGGTCATACCAAACGAGTAAACACAAAGATTGCTTCTTGTGCCGCTCAGGGAAAGGTAACAAGATGCACAGCTGGCTAGTATAAGTAAAAGTTTACAGTAGAAAATTAAGGAATATGTTTGTGGAACCCACTTTTATGCTCTGAGGGTAATACATAACTAACATTGTAACAGAGTGAAGAAGAAAGAACTTAATTTTTTAAAGATAATTTTCATTACTGAGTAACATAATTAAGCATAAAGTTCAGTGATTTTGTATATGTGAGAACCTAATCTTTTAAAAATAAATTTGTCTTTAAGCAATTCTCATGCTTCTGAGATAAGTTTGAGGAAATTACAATGTCTTGAGTTGATGGAAGATATTGTGGATTTGGCAAAGAAAGTTTCGGTAAGTGGTAAAGTATATGCTTCTCCCATTCACATATAAAAAATATATAGTGTTGGGCCTATACTACTAATTTATAGCAGTTGACATATAACGGTCTTAGGTTTTGTAAAGCTGACATTATTCTGGTATCCATTGGTGTTCCCCTCATTGAGGTGATGGGGTACATAGCTGATGTTGTGGTCCTGAGGTCCCATGCTGGGGACCAGGACTGCTTCTCATCATTAAAGGATAGAAATTGAATTTATTACAAATTAAAGTGGGTGTTGGTTTGTAGAAACCTTTGTAACAGGTTCTGAAAGTGGTGGGCTCTGTCTTTTGATAGAAAAGCACATGGCCATCCACCAATACTTTGTCTTTGGGGTAAAATTTATTGGGGCAGATTTGAGAAAATATCTTTCTGCTGTGGTGAAAGTCTGTGTTTGTGCATGTGCATATTCTTTAAAACAATCTGATAATATTTTTTGTTTCAGTTCATTAAGGAGCCAAGTATTGTTCATGATACTATTCTGAGTCACACTTAAATGTTAGCAAGGGCATTCTGGTATTTATTTTCTGCTAATGATTCTTTGCAGTAACTTACCAACCAGTGTACCTTTATAAAAGACTTAGGTGTAATTAATCTTAAAAATCTACATATCTACAAGTTACACAAACTCATTTTCTTACCAGAATCTTTTGGAAGATTTTCTGAGTTCTTGTTTTGGGATTGGTATCGATGAGATGATCATTGTTTATGGGAAGTATATTCCTATGTACATACAATCATACAGTTGTACCTTGTTTAAAAATAGGGACACAGTCTAAGGAATACCTTGTTTTCTGTTTCATCATTGTGTGAAAGTCACAGAGCTTGAATCCTAGGTGGGGTAGGATAATTCAGTAACTGGATTTGCTCTCTTGATGCAGTCAAGGGACACAGTAAACACAAGTTGTGAGGCTCCATAACATTCCATATTGTTTCATAGTTTTTAAAAACAAGTATACTCTAAAATGGCAATTAAGGATGTAGTTTAGTAAATGCATACACCATTTATTATGATTTTCAAGTATGAACTATATAAAGTTGTACACTATACTTTTTTTTTTTTTTGGTACTGGGGATCGAACTCACAACCTTGTGCTTGCCAGACAGGCACTTACGCTGCTAAGCTAAATCCCCAGCCTATACACTATACTTTTATGTGACTGGCAGTGCACTAAATTTTACATCAGCCTCAACTTGAACTCAGGAGCAGTGCATTGCATCATGCTGTGACATCAGCACAGCCTCAGTGTCCTACGGTAGGAGTTTTTATCTTTGTTATGCAATCTCACAGGGCTGCTGTCCTATTTGTGTTTTACTAGTGAGCTGACTAACATGTCATTATGTAGGGAATAAACCTAAAACGAAGGGGTTTTTCATTAGAACATTCAAGTATAGGGCTGGGGATGTAGCTCAGCAGCACAGCACCTGCCTGACAGGTGCAAGGCCCTAAGTTTGAGTCCTGATTACAAAAGAAAAAAGGTTTATTCAAGTATAATTGATAAGAAAAAAAATTGTGTGTTCTTTTTGTTTTTATTTTACAGAATGATTCATTCCTTATTGGAGGCTTATTGAAAATTGGTTATAAAATAGAGAATGTAAGTGGTAAATACTGGAAATCAGCATGCTCACTGTAGATAAGGAAGTTCATCTCACTGGTCATTTTCCCATGTATTGAGTCCTCAAACTCAATATTTTATATGTATTATAATACTGATTTCTGTATTTTACTTCAGTAATGTCATTTTGCAGGTTTGCCTCATTTTCATTGTTTTACTCGTATTTATGGTGTCATTTTGAGCCTCTTTTACGAGTTAATTCTTTTTTCTCTTTTAGACTATTTCCCTAACATATATTTCCCAGAATGAAATTATTAAGTTCCTTCTATGAATATTTTTGCATATAAATGCTAGATGATCTCTAGATTCAATAAACCAATTTTTAATGCTACTTATGACATTGATGTCTATATGTCTCCTTTAAGCCTCCTCATACTAAAAGTACAACTCAGCTATTTAATCTCTGGACTCTAGAAGAGTAAACAGTACTTCTTTGGACTCCTGACCCTTCGTGTGTGCTGAGTGCCCATTTGCCCAGTCACACCCTTCTCTTGATGTTTATCTCCTGATACTTGCTTGCCACAGGCCATGTAAAATATGTAGTCCTCTGGGGAGCCTTAACCTTGGGGTAGGGACACAACCCTAGTTTATATGAGATCTGAGAACTCTGATCTACCTGTTGTACCCTCTCACCACCTAGGGCAATCTCTGGCAGGCTGTAGACCTCAGCCTCTGGGTTTTTACACATTGTGGAGCATGCTGAGCACTGAGGATGGCCTGAGTTCACCTAAAAATGAAGCATATGTGTGTCATATGTATGTTTACTTGTGCGTTAGAGTGTGGCTATTCTCCATTACATGATGGAATAACATACTTATGGCGTTGCATAAATTTTGTTAAGGAACTGAAAATACTGCGTAAGGTGTATTTATAATGCCACATATAAATTTAGAATTAATACCCAAATCCTATTCTTCATTACTCTTTTTGAAACAGAAAATGTTGGCAATGGAAGAAGCTTTAAATTGGATAAAATACACAGGCGATGTAACAATTTTACCTAAATTGGGATCAGTTGACAGTAGTTGGTCTTTGTTAAGTGTTTTCTTTACTGAATGTAAGTATAACTGCTTTACATTGTTGACTCAAATTTTAAAGGTATGATTTGGGAAAATGGAATGGGCATTTAATGTGATTTCTGATTTATCGTAGAAATTTAAAAAACTTTTTCTATTTTAATGCCTGAATAAGAGAAATTTAACCTGGTTGGTCAGTTTTAGTCTCCATTTCCTGACTTAGTGATTTTTGAGACATCCTACTTTAAAAGAATCCTGCTTAATGGATGTCATAAGTTATTATACATTGTACTCAGATTAAGTCCACAGCCAAGGTTCATGTATTCTTATTCATAAGAAACATTATAGAAGCTAAGATTATGGTTTTCATTTTCATGATGAATCTGCTTTTCTTTTATTTATAAAGAAATCGCCTTACATATTTCTTTCCTACCTGTTTTTTTCTTTAAAGCATTGAATGTTAATAGTATTTTTATAGTGCAGCTACAGGAATCTTGAAATAAGAAATATTTGGCTCTTTAGTAAGTAATGACCAATTATTGGCCATCTCCACTGAGAAAAGGACAAATTTTGCTAATAATACTAGAGAGGAATCATACCTGAATACATACAGATTTTTCTTTCTTTCTTTCCTTTTCTTTTTTTTTAGAACGAGAAAATGTGTTGGGGAATAGACAGGAGGGGTCCCAAATGGGTTGCCGGCAAGCCCATCTCTCAAAGGAAGTTTTATAGAACCAAATCCAGAGGCAGGTACAACATAGGTCAAAGTTCTGATCAACCAATACAAGTGCAAGTTATAGTGATCCAGTGTTAGCAAGATCATACGAGAGACATCATTAACCTTGATTGATAATCTATAGTTTTGGTCTTGTTTTTAGTCTTAGTAGTCTTAGTTTCAATGATCTGTAGTCTCAGACTTAGTCTTAGTGGTCTTAGTCTTAGTGGGTGGGAGAGGATGACCCACCCCTAACAAGATAATTGGAAGTCTCAAAAGGCTGATATCAATAATCTCAAGCTTCTGTACAGCCCTTTGGAAGTATATGAAACTAGCCACTGTGACTTTAACCTTCTTCAGTTGTGCCATCAGCCACCGTTTCATGTGTTCTTATTTTCTACACTGACTCCCTCAAGGGCCCAGTCCTGTCTGACTGCCTATAATATTTCCATCTGGCATAGCCATCATAAAATTACCCTCTCTGAAGAGGAATCCATAAGTGCAGGTAGGGAGAAGGGGCATAGTTTCCATCTTGCTGCTTTGAGCTCAGAAGGGTTGGTGTAGGGGCGACTGCAGTCAGGGCCTTCCCCAGAGAGCTAACCTCACGGGCCCTGGCTAGAAGTCTTGTTGCAGGTTAGCAGTTATGAACTCCCTTCATAAGATCCATCTAGTGGATCCCATTAAAAGGCTTCTGGCACATTTGTCATTGGTTCCATGTACATGTTCACTTGGAGTTTGGCAATCTCTAGGAAGAACAAAAAAATTTTCCAAGAAATTAAAGCGTGTCTAATCAAAGCATGAGCACCAGAATGAAAGGCAGATTGGGGAAAGAGCTGCACCAGAGAGTGTTCTCACAGGACTGGAATAGCAATTGTGATCAGTTGGCTCTTAGACAGCCCCCCACCACCCCTGGTGGAAGGTATCAGCTGGCAGCCTGGGTGGATGCATGTCCTTAACTCTAATGACACTGACCTATAGGCCAAGTTACAGCCAAATATTAAAAATCCAAAAAAGGCAAAAGGAAGAAAAAAATTGTTGAGTTTAAACAAAACAGCTGTAAGTATTGTAAGCAGTCACAAATTGAACAGAGACAGGCATAGGAGACAGTTGTTCCCAGACCAGAGTTCACTCAGGTATATTTGGTCAAGTTGAGTAATAGTAAGTCTTTCACAGTTTTTAAGTTTACAACTATAAGTAGACTAGCCCGAACTTTTTGTAGGTCAATTAACAGAAGTTGCTTGTAGTAAGAATCAGAAGGAATAGAAATCTTTTACACCTGTGAAAGCCAAGACTGTTTTTAGGATGGGCCCAAGGCCAAGGGTTTAATCTGACTGAATACCCAGCTGTGCAGGCTTCGCATTGTTACATCCATAGCCACAGTTGTTTGATAGTCACAGCTGATAGCCACATGTGATGGTTCCCTCTACCGGGACAGACTGTTAGAGATAATGTTAACTATTTCTGGGGGCGTGCAGGCCAGGTTTGGGTGCAGAAACAGTAGGTCGCACTCTGGAGCTAAGTGTGAATTCCCAACAGTGGGGAGGAGACCTGCCAAGGCTCCAGCCTGCCCTGCTGCAGATGTCTACCAGTGAAAGGGTTTTACCACTTTGAGAAGAAGCGAGGGGAAGAAGGTGTCTGTCCCTCTTACTCTGTGCCCATCATGAGGTGTCCCTTAGACCTCACGCTGTCCAGTGCCAGTGGTGGCAGATTGGAGGCGCAAGGAAGTGGCGGAACTGGGTCAGCTGATCTGCTGTGCACCTGGGCTCCTTCCCTGCCATCCTGTGGCCCTCGGACCCTGCTTAGCTATAGGACTTCCTTAGTCGGAGCCTCAGCCGCGTCTCCGAGCACAGTGGCCAGGCAGGCGAGACTTTCTGGAGAGAAATCCTGACGGGAGAGGCTGTCCTTTGGGGACAGGGCCTTGCTATTCTTTAGTACCTGTTTCCACTTAAAACTGTATTAAACTCACAAGGTTCTCTAGGAGTGTTGTGTTCTATCAGTAAACTTAACTGTGCTATAAAAATCAGTCAGTTTGCTCTGTGCTGTAAAAACTAGTCAGCATCATTCATGGGTGAGTGGCGGGGATACTGAGAATCGAACGCAGGACTTTGTGCTTGCCAGGCAGAGCATCAGTCTTGAGGGGAGAGAGACGTAAGAGGAGTTAATCCCTAGTTCTGCCTAAGGGCTAAAAGGCAGGTAAATTCTAAAACTTTTTCATTTATTCTTTGAGAGTTTCAGGATTAAATCTAGACCAGTTTTTAATTATCTTTATTAGATTTATTCATACATTTTAGGTATATGTAATGATTATATCCATTATAGGTATTTGTACCTGTATAACTTGATTCTTTCCTTCTTACCATTTTTTTTCTTTCCTTTCCTCTGCCCAAGTCCCAAATTCCCCTGCTCATTTGAACATTGTCTTCATATTTCACAATATTGATTATACATTCTAGACCAGTGTTTTTTATTTTTTTATCAGTACCAGGGATCGAACTCATGACCACGTGCTTGCAAGGCAGACACTTACGTTGCTGAGCTAAATCCCCGGCCCCTAGACCAGTGTTTTTAATGTGACCTGGAGATAAGTGAAGATCAGCTTCACTGTAGAAGGGTCCTGGGGAGGGGAAACATTCTGGAAACTTGGTCCTGAAGCTCAGCAGCCACAAAGGAAAGAATTGTCTTGGTCCAAACTCTGTTGCAAATTGCATTATTTCTCTGAGATGGGGCAGTGGAGAAGGGACGGCAGATAAATATGACACAAGAACTAAATCCTGACCATCTCAGATGTAGAAAAACATTAAGATCAGGAGCTTGGGTGGGTCTCTCATCCTTAGCAAAACATTCATGCCTCCAGATACAAAAGCTATGATCGACTCCAACTGCGCTGCCCAGAAGAGAATTAAACCAGTAATCAGAGAACCCAAATGTCTTAAGTTTTACTCAAAATTCATTGAGATTCTGTGTCTCTGAAGCTCACAGGTTAAATTTATTCCCATTGCCTGGGAACCACAATTCACATGTTAGTAAAGGCACATTTATCAGATTTCTACATGTGTATGAAAGAAAAGAAAGGCTGACTAGAACCCTTTTTACCCTTAGTATATGTAAGGCACAAATGTAAATCACTTCTTTGATATCTGTTTTCCTCTGCGAAACGCAAACAGTTGTTGCAAGCTGCATCAGTTGATTTGGGAGGGAAGGGGTCTAACTACAGGGTAAGTTTAAAGTTAACTCCCAGTGAGTTGGAAAAAAATTTAGGGTGTGTTAGCTCAACTCTTAATGGAGGCTTAAGGGGGGCTCTCACAGTGTTTTCTCTGGTCATTTGGGGACAGAGGATGGCAGAAGATCACTAAGAGAGTTACCTCTCAGCTCACTGAGGAGTGTAGATAGGCACAGTAGAAAAGTAGAGATTGTTCTGCTGGTTACCCAGTGGGGCTGTTGAGACCCAGCTTCCATTGAGAAACCTTTGGGTACCCACCAGAGCATCCCTTGTCCCTGACCTCTCTGTTGTCCTGTTAGCTCTCACTGGTTCTGTCTTGGGAAAGGAATCCAGCTGCCTGTGAGATCAACATTGACTTCACTGGGGATTCACCAGGTGTCGGAGAACCAGTCCTCTGAAGTGAAGCAGCTGCTCTAGGGGTGCTTATGTTAGCTGGCCAAGTGACCACTGTTTATTAAAGTTCTATAAGTGATAGATAAAAGCTTGAGCTCTCTTCATTCAAGGTGACTTCCCTTCGGTGTTAATAGAAACTCATTTTCTATGGGCTCAATTAAAAGGATCTTAGTTGTTGGATAGGAGGAAAAGCTTTCTCTGTCTCTAACTTTCCATGCTTTTATTTAATTTTGTCTTTTTTGGAGGAGGGTACTGGTTCTCCAACTCAGGACCTTGCACTTGCCAGGCAGGCACTGTGCTGCTGAGCTATATCCCTGGCCCCTTAATTTTGTCTTTTTCAGACAGGGTTTCACTATGCAGTTTAGGCTGGCCTCGAACTCACTTTGTAGCCCAGGCTAGATTTGAATTTGCAACAGTCCTCCTGCCTCGGCCTCCTGAGTGCTGGGATTACAGTAATGCACACCATGCACAGTTGTTGCATGCCTTTGAAAAGGAAAGTACAACGTGGCAGGGTGAGATCAGAAAGAGGAGATCTTATGCTCATGGTGAGTTATTGAGACAACCTGCACACGAGTCTTCACCATCAGCCAGGAAAGGCAAGAACTGGAACTCTCCAGTGCTGAGATTGCCTCTTCATCAGCAGAAGATCAGACAAGAAAAGAAAGTGAGGCAGAACAGGCTTGACATTTCCTTTAAAGTCTAGAGGGGGATTGGGCCAGTCTGTTTCAGTGAAACTTGTTCCCTGAGTCTTAAGAATGGCTGTTGGCCTGTTGCCTTGTTAACTGGCAGAAGTTGTCATGTGAATTATTATTAGATATGTAAAGTTCCTAAATATAAACCAGATTTCAAGAAAATCCCCATTTTATAGCATATTTTACATCAAGGTCCACTAGGAGGTGCTATAACACTACTTTTCCCTCGTGCTGTTTGTGATAAACCACAGCAGTCGGGTCTAACAAGGAACACCAGTACAATCAGCAGTTAGTCCCAGTGCACTGTATACAAAACAGGAATAACCTGTCCCGCCAAAGAAACAGTCTCTCCACGTTCTCAACTTCAGTTCACCATCATTTTAACAAACGACAATCAGAAAATTCAAGGATTACAATGTTTGATTACTTCAGTGAGTTGCAATCCAGAATCTAAGGATCAAAAGCAAACTCTTACCTGCATCCATTATCTTGGCAGAGCTTTCAAATTATATAGGAGAAAACTATATGCCAGGTATGCCGAGCTTGTGTTCCCCAAAGTCTGAGGAGCAGTGGAGGTTAAGAGTAGGAAAATTAACCTGACATGGTGGCTCACATCTGTAATCCCAGCACTTGGGAGCCTGAGGCAGGAGGATCAATTGCGAGTTCGAGAATAGCTTGTGCTACAAAGTGAGCTCAAGGCCAGCCTGAACTGCAGAGTGAGACCCTGTCTCAAAAAACCACACACACAAAAAAAAAGTAGGAAAATTTATTGGGGAACAGAAATAGGGAACAGGAGCAGCCCTGAATGGGTTGTCCACACAGATCTTTCTGTTAGGTTTGTTAGACACTGGGAGGCATCACAGTGATGGAAGTTGTTCTCTGTTGTTTCAGAGGCCTTTAATTATAGAATGGATTTTGTGGTGAAAAGAGAGGCAGTGTCTTGTGGGCTCACTTCTAATTCTTTCCTTTGTCCTGTCTTTACAATAGCCCTGCATGGTGGCTACTATCTGTTACAGAAGTGAGCACACTTAAGACTTTGAGAGGCAAAGGGATGTTTCTGCCTTCTAGTGTGTAATAGACAATAGATGACAGATGAGGACTCTGATCGCAAAGCCCGGATCTTCGTCCTGTGGTCTTGCGCTTTCCTTTAATATGACTTTGCATGTTGGCAGTCCCCGTTCCTTTCTTGAATGTTAAACTTCTAGGTATTCTTGTCACCTTGGTAATTAGGGTTTGGCTAAAGACTTAACAAAATTTTATTGTAATAAAATTTTTGTCAGTATTTTTAAAAATCTTTTTATGTAAAAATGTAAAAAAATGCTTAATTTTTGACATAAAGTTTGGGTACTTGTTATAGTTTATTAAACTTTTATAAAAATAGTATTTCACCCTGATTGACATGTTTTGAAATTTTTAGTTTTTATTTTTCTTCATTTTTTTTCTTTTTCTCCTTGAAATAAAATGGATTGGGGGGGGGACAGTATTTCAAGTAACTTCTCACTATTAACATTTCATATGTAAAGTGACATACTGAATAAAGGCATTTATGGTGCTTTGTTTGCTATAAATAGGTTTTAGAAAATAGTTTTCTGAATCCTAGTACTTGGGATCCTACAGTAGGATTGTCATGTCACAGCCTGCCTGGCCCATGTTGTGCCACGTCCTAGATGGGGTGTGGGGTCCTGCGTGGGGCGACAGGAGATTAAGAAAAAACTATAGACACATAATGATAGGAAAGCTGGGACCAGGCGGGACCTGACCTCCCTGACGCAGAGGCAGCGACATTGTCCCAGCCCCAGTGTCTACTTACACAAAGTGCAAAAAGGAAAGAGCACATGGGATCCAGAGTGCAGGGTCTCAGCGTTTACTGAGAACACTGAGAGCAGAACACTCTCGAAGCTCATTGCACTGTAGGTGAGGAGGAAGGGCACCAAGCCAGACGCCTGCTGCTGAGCAGCTGAGCTGGAGGTCAGCTTGTGTGTACCGTCTCCTCTGACCTGCCCTGTGCTCAGGACTGGCTTTGCTCTGTCTCAAGGAGTTTGCCCACCTTGGGCTCAGCTGCAGTTCAGCTGCTCCCTGTCACATAGCAAGGTCAAGACCAGTCCAGGCTACAAAGCACGATTCTCTGTCTCAAACTCCAAAACAAGGAAGGAATGGAGGAAGAGAGGAAGGAGAGAGAAAAAGGGAGAGGAGAAGGACGGGGAGGGTAAAGAAGGGAAGGGGAAAGAAAGAAAAGAAAAAGTTTTCCAGGCTTTTGTTTTCTACATCTTTATCCTATTTTGTATCTGTACATTGTAGGACTTGATAACGTTTGTAGAAGTGACTTGAGTAGGGCCAGGGATACAGCTCAGTGGTGCAGCACCTGCCTGGCAAGCACAAGGTCCTGAGTTCAATTCCCAGTACCAAATTAAAAAAAAAAAGACTTGAGTAGTTATGATACATATTTGAATGGAATATGATATGACAGAGCATTTGTCCTGCATTACTAGCATAATAAGTTAATAATAAAATGAATTCTAATTGCTAAAAGTAAAAAATGGAATTCACAGCAAACAGTAAATCTGATCTGTAACATTTTATCAGTTACTTATTTTTCAAATATATGTAATGCAAAAAAGGTTACAAGAAGCATAGGTATAATGAAACTAAGTTTTTGGACTCACTTGCTTAATTTAAGAATTAGGATATCATCAATACTATTTTATTTTTAACAAATACTTTCTTACTCTCTCCTAAAAATAGACAAGTATCACATAACTAAAGTTGTAACGGAAAACTGCAATTTACTTGAAGAATTTAAAACTCAAAGTTGTGCTGATTGCATAGAGGTGAGGATATTTACTTGTAAATATATTTTAAGATTTGCTTGTTAAGAGTTTTTAGTAATCAGAGGACTATTAACAATTAGTTAATAAAATGGGTACATGACAGCATACAAAGAACTACTGTAAAGTTAAATAATATTTTCTAGGGAAATTTTTAGTAAATTTAGAAGTTTTTTAAAGAAGAAGAAGCCACATTTTCTAATCTTAAAAGTTAATTGAAAATTAAAATTTGATTTTTTTACAACTTCAGGCTTTTAATTAGTTAAGGAAATACGATTTACTCAGATAACTTTATTGAGATACAATTCACATGCTATGCAGTTTACTCAGAGAAATGATTATTTTAACTTAATTTTTTTTGAGGCAGGGTGTCACTATGCAGTTCAGGCTCACTTTATGGCCCAGTCTGGCTTCAAACTTACAGTGATCCTCCTGCATAAGCTTAATCCAAGTGCCGGGATTACATGTGTGTGCTACCATGCCTGGGTTTTAAAAATTTTTTTTAATTTTTAAAAAAGATTTAGGAAAACATTTGATACTCTGTGGAATTCTCTTACTGAAGCCATTGTTATTGATCCTTTTTCTTTTAAATAATTAATTCCTTTTTTTCTTTTTTGAGACAGGGTTTCACTATGAAGTCCAGGCTGGCCGTAAACTCATTTTATAGCCCAGACTGGCCTTGAACTCACATCCATCCTCCTGCTTCAGCCTCCTGAGTGCTGGGATTATAGGCACAGGTGTGTACCACACACCGGGCAATTAATTCATTTTTAAAGATTTGAGGTTTAAAGTAAAAAGTTTTGATTATATCCATAGCATCTGTCATACATTTTTCTTGCAAACCTGCTAGGTCACTGCAGTTAATGAGTATTGCCTATATGGTACTAATTATGTGTTTAACCACTACAGTTCATTGAATATCCCATTTGCTAGCCTAAAATTAAAATTCCACCTTGCAGCTAGGTGTGGTGATGCACACCTGTAATCCTAGCACTCTAGGAGGCTGAGGCAAGAGGGTCACAAATTCCAACCCAGTCTGGATAGTTTTAGACCCTGTCTCAAAAAAGGCTAGGGATAGAGCTCAATGGGAAAGCCTTGAGTTTAATCCATAGTGTGTGTGTGGGGATCTACTTTGCATCTCAGTTTTAGGCTGTTATACCTTCTGTAGAGGTAAGGTATACTTAAGAATATGCCTGCCTAGGCCGAGTAGAGTGGTACACACTTGTAATCCCAGCACTCAGGAGGCTGAGGCAGGAAGATCAGTGAGTTTGAGGCCAGACTGGGCTACAAAATGAGTTCAAGACCATCCTGGACTACATAGTGAAACTCTGTCTCAACAAACACAAAAACAAAACAAAAGAAACAAACAAACAAAAAATGCCTGCCTAATGTTGCACACTAAGGAAAAAAATTTCAGTAACGTGCTGGTTTTGCTTACTTTTTAATATTTCTTTATTGAAGTTAGTATTGAGTCATTAGAGGAAAAATATTAAATATACTGTCACCCCTCAGTATCTGAGGGGCATTGGTCCTAGAACCCCCTCTGGTATCATAAATCCACAAGGGCTCATGTCCTATATGAAAATTTACATAGTAGGTGCTGAGAAACCCATGAACATTCCCTATACCTTTGGTTCTGTAGACCAGTTATCGCCTAGTGCAATAAAAATACCATATAAGTAGCTGTGGTATCCTTTAGGAGACAATGACAAGGAAAAAAGACCATGTGTTTAATACAGACCCTTGTTCCCCAAATAGTTTTGATCTGTGCTTGCTTGAATCTGCAGATGTAAAGTCCCCGTGGATACAGAGGGCTGACTGTATATACCAAAATATTAGATGCTGCACTCTCGTGTTCAACATAAATAATCCCCTAGGCCAGTGGTGGCAAGTGAAAGGCATGTGTGGTGTTTCTCTTTTAATGCAAAAGATGTTAATATAGGAGTTATTTTTTCTAAGCCTCAATATTCAGGTTTAATTGCAGTGTTGGCACTTTGCGATAAATAAGTGGGTTTGGGGTTACAATTTGGACAGTCACCTCTAGAAGGTTCGCCACCCCTGTCTTAAGTTATTTTCTGAAATCAAGGACAGAAACCAAGCCGTTTTTCCTAGGTCTTGGGTTCTTGATTGTCTTTGGAGCTGACTGATGGGTTGTTTCTCACCCTGGTTTCTCAGCAAGGAGAACTCATGAAAATGAAAGGAAACGAAGAATTTTCCAAAGAAAGATTCGATATCGCTATTATCTATTACACCAGAGCCATCGAATATAGGTAAGTGTCAGACAGAAAATGGGACCCTTTTAAGGTGGCAGATGATAAGATGGGGAATTACAGGCTGCCTTCCAGTTTGCGATGCAGAATTGGGTGTTCTCGTCTTCAGGCATTGGTAGTATTGAAGGTATCCTGAGTCTGTGAAACCAGTTTAGTAGTATAATTTAAGCAGGTCAGGCACAGTCATCTGTTCTGTTTAGTCTCATTTCGCCATCAACTAATTCCTTCCAAAGTATTAAAGGATCAAAAGGATTAGTTCTTAATACTTAAAATGCCACCCATTCAGGAGTTTTTGCTTTCTTGGTGGGAACTTCAAAAGGAAAATGATTGAAGTTTTGGAAATCCATGTATTCCCTCTACCCCAGCTTATCGCTTAACTGTGGATGTTCTGCAGCCGCCTGGTGTGCTTGCTCTGGCCCTAGGGATGCTCTGGGTGGCGTCATGCAGCTAAGCAGCCTCTGGAGGATGCAGTGCAGGCACTGCCCCCCTCCCTCCCTTTGCTCATCTCCACAGGGAGTGAGGAAGCCAGGCAGCATGCAGCAAAGGTGCTCTCTGGCCTGTTGAGGAAGAGATGGGGAAAAGAGAATTAGTGTGGATCACTCACAGCTGGACAGAGCTAAAAGGAACAAAATTTGAAATACAGCTGTTCACATTGCTGTTAGAATTTGCAGGCTTTTGTCGAGATGGCTCAGCCCTGCCTTACCCTTGTAATCCTCTCCTCTGCAGTTAGAGCACACTTTGCAATTGGCTCACCTTCAGTATGTCTCGCTGGATCCTCACGGTAGCCCTGGGAGCTGGACAGAGCAGTAACTACCTTCAATAGTCTGGGTTGGTTCAAGTGGGGTAACTGACAAATTGAGGCAATGAGCCAGCCAGTTAAGACTGAATTTCATATATATTCTTTATGTTCTGCCACACAGATGGCAGGTTTTAATTTTTTTAATGCTTTTTGTTTTTAGTTTTCTTCTTCTTTCATGTATAATGTGCTTTACTGACTAAACCCTTCTTCTTTTTAAGACCTGACAACCACTTTCTTTATGGTAACCGAGCTCTTTGTTTTCTTCGTACCGGACAGTTAAGGTAAGTTTGTTGACTATCCCAGTCACTGAGTTACTATGCTAAATACCCTTTTTGGGAAACACTTTGTTTACAGGTATGTAAGAAAATCCGTGAATGGTTTTTTGGTGAAAAGACTGCTGCAGGCCTTATAGATGATAACCAAGACACTGCAGCTGAGTGTGACCATCCATACATTATTTTTAATATTTCATGTATGTCTCACAGAAGCCTTAATAAGGTGGTTATGTTATTCTCCACATTTTACCTGTAAACCTGTTCATACCACTAGTAATAGTGATGCCAAGATGTGACCTAGATCTCATCTGATGTTATCAGTGTACGCTTGTATCATTTTTACATTTTTTTTGCTCTATTTGTATAGTTGTGGAAGAATTGTTTGTGCTGTATTTTTCTGGATATGAAAAAATAAGTATGGGCGAGGGGGTGTAGTTCAGTCATAGAGCACTTGCCTGGCACACACAAGGCCCTAAACTCAGTACTCAGATCCCCCACCCCATACAGAAATTAAGTAAATATCCTTCATGAGTGAAATGGTGTTACTGTGAATGTAGAATCTAATCAATTCTTGGTTCCATATGTTGAATAATTTCAACTGAATTCTTATTTGCTAGTTTAGGAAGATTAAGAAAGACTCTACCATGATTTTTATTACCTTTCTGTTTTAAGATTTTACAACACAGGTTATAAGTGTTACTATAGGTAGTAACACTACTATATTTAACTATGTCCTGCACCACTAGGAGAAGAGGAGGGTGGATTCCAGAAAGTAGTCACAGTAGAAGAGTATTAACGATACAGCAGGCCACAAACCAAGTTAGACCCTGGTGTCTTTTAGAACCAGGCTGCATGGTCATACTTGGCAAATTCCTAATTCTCATTGTGCTCAGAGAAGCAGAAGACCAGTTGTTTGGGTGAAAATGTTTTCCTAGTCATATGGGTGAAAATGTTTGTCATGACAGAAATTTCTGATGTGGCTTACTGTAATGTTAATTAACAGAGCAGAGAAAAATCCCAACAACATTGCCATCCATTGGAAGATACCTTTGAAAATGTAGTTTTGGTTTGACAGATCAGTCTTATGAAGTCACAAAAACTGAGTTTTTCAGTGTAAGCACTGGGGAGTATAGCGTATTTCAGGTATGTAGCTTTAAAAAATAACATTGACTGTTTTAAAATTATAAACAGGACACATTTTCATGATAGAAAATTTGAAGCACACTAGAGCTTAAAAAGAAGAAAACAGGGCAGGGGATATAGCTCACTGTCACAGTGCCTGCCTGGCAAATGCAAGGTCCTGAGTTTGATTTCTGGTACCAAAAAAAAAAAGGAGAAGGAAATGAAAACCACCAGTAATCCAGCCACTTTGGGGAATCCCACTGTATTAGTGTTAAGCGGCTTTTAGATGGTTTTGGCCATGGATAGTGTGAGGCTGTGTAGACTGGAGGAGTGGATGGCCTCTACAACTGAGTCTGATGAAAAACAAGCCGCAGGGTCTTCAGGCGTCTGGCTGGGTCCTGACTCACGGGTCATCTGGGCTGTTGGGAGGTGGAGCTGTGTGATGATGAGAGGAACAGGTCTGCTGCCTTGCCAGCTTCTTGTGCAAATTGAGGCTCCTCTCTGTATGCGGAACCCTGCCCAGCCAGAAGGTCATCCTTCTCCAGCTCTGAGAATGGAGAGGCAAACCAGGGTAGTTCTGCTGTTTCTTAAGTACCAAATGCCAAATACCTAAGACAGAGCTGCCTAAAAGCTTGAGGCTGCAGAAGGAAGATGAAAGCAGAGGTACACAAGCCAGGTAGCTTGGTGAGGTCAAGGCAAGGAGCAGGGTGATGAGCCATCCCGATGGCTGCGTGTGTGGTTGAACACCCCTGTTCTCCCCAGAGCAGGTCAGTAACATTGGGAGCCCTTCATTCTTTACCAAAGGCCAACACACATTGAATACCTGTTTAACATGCGAAGCTTGCCACACTGGTACTGCTAGTGTTTCCTGCCTTCTCAAACATTGTTTATACAGTTGGCTAAGTAGGAAAAGGGATGTTTTCAGCATCCTGTAAACATAGCACATACGTTATAGTATGGATAGGGGCCAGGGATTTAGCTCCGTGGTGTAAGCACCTGCTTGGCCCGCACAAGGTTGTGAGTTTGATCCTTGGTACCGAAAAAAAGAAAAAAAAATTGTCAAACATTAATAGTATGGATGAATCCTAAGTCATAGATGATACAACTTCAGAACATGTTGCCAGCAGTTGAGCTGTGTCACCAGTACAAGAGAACCTATGCCCTGGAGGGGACTTTTAGCTGAGATTTGGTTGACAAGCTTTGACACTTTTGCATCAGAGGGATGCTGGATCTACTGTGGGAATCTGGCTGACTCCTAGAGGAAAAATATCTCCTGTCCCCCCATTTGGGAAAGACTGTACTCAGCCATTCCACAAGGTCAGGCTTCCTGCATGCTGTTGTAAAAGTCAGAATTGAGCTGCAAGAGAGCAGAAGTGGGATATTTTAAAATAATGCTGAAAAAGAAGAAAACAAGATTCAAGTCACGAGTGCCAGAACTTCTGAAATAATCCCTGAAATGTTAGAAATATAAGTTAAAATATTACACAGCATTCAGTTTTAAAAATAGTTTTGGAATGCTGGCCGTGGTAGCTCACGCCTGTAATCCCAGCACTGGGGAGGCTGAGGCAGGAGGATCATTGGGAGTTCAAGACCAGCCTGGGCTACAAAGTGAGCTCAAGGCCAGCCCAAAGTACATAGACCGTGTCTCAAAAAGACAAAAAAAAAAAATAGCTTTGGAGGGCCAGGGATTAGCTCAGCTGGCAAGTGTGGGGTCATGAGTTTGATCCCTGGTAGGAACAGAAAAAAAAAAAAAACAGCTTTGGCAAGTTTATTGTTTCTCCAAAATGATAAAGATTTACTGTCATATAGTATGGCTGTTTGATACTTCACAAGTATTTGGTCCTAAAGCTCTTACAGTCGTGTAAGGTAGTGATGCTGCCTCTTTACAGGTGAGAAAGGTGAGGCTTAGGGAGGAGGATCAACATGTCCAAGGATGCAGGGTGGACACACGGAGCCAGGACTCAAAACCAGGCAGCCTGGATACAGAATCTCTGCTACTGATCCCTGCGAAGGTGATGATTGGATAAAAGGAGAATGTGAAAGTTGAAAATCGTAAACTAAATGATCCATGTATAGTCAGTAAGCCTTTATGAGGACATGATTATCCTTACATGACATGCAGATTAAAAACTACAAGTGTCTCTTTCATATCCATCAGATTGGCAAAAACTTAAAAACCTCATAATACCAAGTGTTTGAGAGGATGTGGAACAAAGGAATCTTTCCGACTTGGCTGGACAGAGTCTGAGTTGGTGCAGTCACTTGGGAGAGCAGTCTGACGAGGTGAAGATGTGCGTACTCTGCGGCCCACACCTAGGTTCATTTCTTCCAGACTCCAGAGCACCCAAGAAGATGTGGACGAGCCTTCCTATAGCACTGTTTGTGAGAGGAAGGAAACAGGAACCAGCCAGCTGCCCACCAGTAGGGGACTGGATGATAAATACATTATGGTATATTCATATGATGGCATTCTAAATGACAAAATGAATGCAATGCTGAGTGAAAAAGCAAGTTGCAGAATGATTTGTATACCGAGGCACCTTTTATGTACTGTTTAAAAACATGCAATGCAATATGCACATCCATTATTAATACCGAGTGTGTAAAGTGTTTCTGGAATGCATGGGCTTGTTAAACACCAGGTTTGTGGCTGTCTCTGGAGAGAGGAGGAGGGAGAAACCTTCTGAAATGTGAGGGGCGATGCACAGTGGATATCAACTGTAGCAGACTTCTGTGAAAAGGACCCAAGTACATATGGCAAAATGTTAATTTCACACTACACGGTTGGTACCTAGTACACAGGTGTTTGTTGTATTAGTGGTATTTTCTGCTCCATCGGGTACACTTGAAATATTTGATAAAAAGTAAAACAGTATAATCAAAAATGCACATAAGAGGGGGGAACTCCAAAACACTAATTGGTCCCTAAATATCAGGGTTTTAAGGTAAGTACAAAAGGAACTTGAGAGGAAAGAAATAAAAGTACCTTAAGGCCATTGGCAGAGGCCATGGGCAGTTGGTAAGCAAACGCTTCATTTCGAAATGGTCAGGGTGCATGGTGGTGACTTGAATTCTAAATGCCCGGTTTCTAAATCAGCAACTGCCCTTGAGTGGATACATGAGGCCAGGAGCCTTTGGAACCCCTCTGGGTCTGGATGCTGCACTTGGGAAGCCCAGAGATGGGATTGAGGGAGAGGGGACGGGTGGTGGGGACAGCACTGCTGCTGCCTGGGGCTGCAGAGTGTCCCCTCAGGATTGGGAGTGTCTGCAGGGACTCACAGCACGCCTGGCTCAGATGAGATTACCTTTTATTCTGGCCTTCTCAGAGCACACTTTTATATACAGTTTGATGACTGCAGGGCAAAGTTAGGGTGGTAGTTGTAACTGAAGTAGCCAGTGGCTTTCAGAGGAGACACCTGGAGAGGGAGCCAGGCAGGTAGCGAACCCATTGTGCAGGTGTGGGCCATTCTTGTGGGACTCACCTATGGAGGATTCCAACTCCTCTGGGCATGAAGTGAGCAGCACAGGGGGAAATGGAATTGGGGCCAGGAAAAGCTTAGCCTCAAATGCTTTTAAATGTACTTTGGAAAGTCGTGAAATTTTTGAAGTTGATTTTTACTTGACTTTTTGGTATTTTATTTATCCGTAATATAATATTTCCTCCCATCCAATCCCAATTGTGTGTTTCAAAGCAGACAGATGGACTTGAAATGAATCCATTATGTTATGTTCCAAATTTTTTTGAGACCAAAGGTGGAAAGGAGCTAAACCATGTTTTTGTGAGAATTTCAGAAACTTTTTTGGTCTGAGTGTGTTGATTTGGTGAATTATTTCTTTGCTCTCTTATTTTCATGGTCTCTATATTTAGAAACCACAAATTTATGAAGAAAAGATTTTCAGTCTTCTTTGGGTTACACCCCCTTTTTAAAAAGCAGAAAAAAAATGCATATGGTGGAAAAACCTGAGTAGACAAGGGAACACTGTAGACTGCTGCCCAGCTCAGACTCACTTCCTGCCAGCAGGCTTCAGACCTTCATGTATCTCCATGATGTCTTGTGCCTATAAAAACTTATATGTTAAGCCAGAAAAAATTGCCATCTTCATTGGTCAGAACGTAGGCAGTTTCACTGGGTTCCACATAGTGTTTGTATTTTCTGTGTGAGACCGTTCTGCATGAGCTGTTGTAGGTCATGCTGGTTTGTAGTTCAGTCTTGGTGCTTGTTGTGTATTCATATGTATAGAGATCTGTCTTGGTCTTTTTCATGGCTACACGGTACGTATTTTACTGAATCCATCAGTTTGTATCAGTGCATAGTTTACATATACAGAATCTGCCAAAAATATGTATACATGATTCAAGAAAAGAAAATATTTTAATACTAAATTTATCAAGACATTGTGAGATTACTACAGGTTACCCTTGGCCTCTGGAATTACAAGAGGTGCTCAAAGTGGTGGCTGTTAGCGTCTAAACATTTATTAGTACTGCGATCTACTGTTTGAGTGACCTTGGTCATTGAGATTGCTACATGTGCATTTTCCAGTTTTTCTGTAAGGGCTGGCAGGGTAGTGGGTTTTCTGTCATATATGACATCCTCTAGGATTCCCCATGCGAAGATAATACAATCTGTTGAAAAACCATCATACTGCTTTTCTTTAAGGGTATATACATTTTTTGGCTGACTATACACATAGTTTGTGTTAGTATATAGGTTATGTAAGATTTAAGATTTGTTAGTGTATAAACTGTTTTAAAAAGTTAACTGCAGCCCTCTAATGATAAATTTCTCACATATATTCTATATTTAGGTACATGTATATCCATAGGATAAATTTCTAATAAAATTCTTTTTCTTAGTTGAATAAAAGAGCATATAAAATTTTAAGTCCAGACACCAATTTTTTATTTAAAGGGTATATGCTTATTCGGTTTATGCTTATTAGTCACTGTATTTTTCACAGTGACCAGAATCCTACTTTTTTAGTTTAGTGGTAAGATTAAGAAACTTGGGAAATATTTTTATTGTTGTCATTGTTGATCTGGTCAGATCCTAAAAGTAAGGATTTATGGTAGGGAGAAAACTAACCCTCAAGTGGCTTTCAGAATTCTTAGAATTTGCATATTGTGGGACTGAGAAATTCAATAAATAGCATCTGCTTCCCTGTCTGAGGCCAGAATCATTGTAGGGATGGATGCAGAAGGCAGGCCACTGGTGATCACCTGTACAGGCATTGCAGCCAGATGCCTTACACCCAGTGGTAAGAGGCTGGGCAGCCAGGGCAACTAGGCCTGTGAACTTCAAGCCTAGAAGAAAAGGAAGTGGTGTTCTCTTGGTGTTAGAGATCCCAGCGTGAGCACAGCAGGCTAAGCTATCTATGCCTGGTGCTCCCCTCTGCAACACACACAATTAGATAAGTTGTTGTCCTCTTTGACAAAGTTGGTGATGGGAGGGACAAGTGTGCTCCTGAGTAATTACCAAAACTACACGGAAACCAGAAGGAGGAAGATAGATACTCTTTCCTACTGTGTTTAGGCTGGGTGATGCAGGTGCTTGGGGAGGACACCTCGGGTTAGGACGCTTTTGGCTTTAGGTGTCCATCAGCTGGTTTAAATGGTGATGAGGACTTAGCTGGATGCAAGAGTTGGTGGCTCTGAAATTATGAGTCCAGTGGCTCATCACAGTTATGCGAGACCCAAGTTTTTCCAGCCCGAGGGTGAATTGCTCAGCATGTGCCCCTCAGGGTGGCCACTGTGGCTCACTCATCAAAGCAGATATTCCAGCTTTTCCTTGAAATCTTTAAAAAGGGTTCTAAAACACATCCAGGAAAGTAAGGGAAGCATCAGGTGTATTGGTTGGATCTTCAGAAATCAGACAACTGAACCCCCCGTACTCACACATAGCCCAGGGCCCGAGCAGTGCCCTTGGTTCCCCCTTCCAGCCCTGCCTTCTTCCTCCCCCAGAACAATTGCTGTGCCCGCTCCCCTAGGTCAGTTTTGCCTGTTTTTGTGCAATGTAAGTGAAATCATATGCTATGTGCTCTGCTGTGTTTGGCTTTCAGCATTAGTTTTTAGATGCATATTGTTGCATGAATATACCACATGTTATTCTTTCTCTTTTTTGATGGCCATTTTGGCAGGATTTGGCTTTTTCAGATAAGTGTAAACGTATGTATCTGTTTCTGTGGCATATAATCAAGGAATGGGGTTGTTGGGGCAGGGTGTGCTTGTTGTGTTCAACATTAGTGCATAGTTTCCATGTGCTTGTGGCCTTTTATGATCTTACTAGCAGCATGTAAGCTTCAGTTCTACCTCACTGGCACTTGCTACGTTGTACCTTTAATTTCACACATCCTGATGGATGTGTAGTGGTATAGCCCTGTGATTTAAATTTGTTTTTCTATAATTTGATTAAAGGGCTGGGGATTTAGTTCAGTGATATAAGTGCCTGCCTGGCAAGCATGAGGTCGTGAGTTCGATCTCCGGTACCAAGAAAAAAAAATTTTACATATATATATATATATATATATATATATATATATATATATATATATAAAAGATATTTAGATGGCATTTTTCATATGCTTATCGACTTAAATATTGTTGTGCCTGTTGGTCTTTGGCCTTTCTTTTCCTGCCTGAGTTGAACGTCTATTTATTTGCAGTTTTTTTCTTTGCTTTGAGTTCTAGATGTGAGTTATTGATCAGACATGTAAGTTCATACCTTCTCACACTCAGTGGCTTGCTTTTTCATTCTTATTTTCCTTTCACCAAGATGTTGCTAATTTCAATATAATACAGTATTAGCAAATTTTTTTCCTTCATGGTAAGTACCTTTTGTCTTCTGTTCCTAACTGTTACTTATTCTAAGGCTGCCAACATTTCCTGTACTTCTTCCAGAAGGTTGACTATCTAACTTTGATCTGCAGGTTTCTGGAATTGTTTTTTGTATTTAGGGAGGTAGGGTTCCAGATTCCTAGGGATGTTCCTGTGGCCAGCATCATTGTTTAAAAGAGTGTATTTTTTTGGTTTCTCTATCCTTTTCCTTTGGTCAAGTTGTCTATGAAGCCTTTTCATAGGTACTGATAGCTGGTAGAATTAAGTTACCTAGTGTTGCTTTTCTTTCCTCATTGTAAGAGTGATGAATTTATATTTGTGTGACTGTGACATGAAGAACCAGTGAATTTGAACTATCTAGGTAGGGAGATAAAAAAAACAGTGGGTAAGGCAGTGAGCGAAGCAGGAATGTTGAACGAATAAGATTGCGTAAGTGAAGTGACAGGAAAGAGCTGACTACTGAATTAGAGGTCGAAAAATTAGAGCAGTTTGGAGGGTGCTTGGTTGTAGCAGAAACTGAGTGAGTCAGGGTATAGGAGGTCATTGGCGAGAAAAACCAGAAGACAGACACTGCGATGGGGATGTGTTAGTCCCTGGCAGTTTACAAAGTATACTTCCTAACATGGTATCTAATTTAGTGTCTACTTCCAGACAACTGGAACAGAATTAATTTCCTCATTGTGCAAGTGTCGGTGGGCCTGGAGAAGCAAATGACTTTCTGAAGGCCCCAGCAGAATTGTGATGGAATTGGATTTGCGCAGGCCACATTCTGTGTTTTGTTCAGTGGGGCTTAGCAGATGTGTGAGAAATCCAGGTGTTTCTGGAGTTTAGAAGCCACGTTAAAAGGTAAAACTAGTGCAGAAAAATGCAGAAGGGCTAAAGTTATGCCCATACAAGATGTCGATTAGGTACAGGCAGGTAGATACCTGAGCAGTACTGAGAGACTTATTTCTGTGATTGTGACTCGGGTTATTATTTCCCTTTCCCTTTTTTGTATTTTCCAAGCTTCCTGTAACAGACGTACATTATAGAGATCTTTCAGAATTAAATTGCTTTTTGACTTGATGATATACTTGGGAAATTCAGAATGTACAAATAGCAATGCAATATATAGTACTTCTATACTGAGTAAAGGTGTTTAAATATTTTACTTCTTGGTTTTCTTTTTAGAAATGCACTTGGTGATGGAAAAAGAGCCACAATTCTGAAGTGCTCCTGGCCGAAGGTAGGTTTCTTCTGTACAGTATTTTACACTGAGCAGCTTAACACCACACAACTTTGTGAAAATCAGTTTACAGAATGTGTACTTGTATATAAAGATGCTGGATGAAATTGTGCAGAGTGTAAGGACTGGAAGGGGATATCTTTGAGGTCTGCTGTTAGTACAAGGACTCAGCCCCAGCTGGGCTTGGGGGCCCAGCTTGCAAGCCCATGTGTGCAGGGAGCCCGCGGGAAGGTGTGTGAGGCTGCAGGGCCCCTGAGCATCTGCACAGAGGGTTGAATGGACCTGCATAGGAGAGATGAGGTAGCAAAGGATTTCTTTCTTTTCTTTTTTTTTTTTTTCTTCTTTTTTTTTCTGGTGATTGAGTGTAGGGCCTCTTGCCTGCAAGCTTAGGCTCTACCACTGGGTTATGAATCCAGATCCAAGATTTTTTTATGTGAGGTTCAGTACACAAATCCACAGTGGGGAAAAAAAATCTACCTTAATATAATTGACAATCAAAGCTAAAAGTTTTGAGTGTCAGAAGATATGAATGGAACAGGAGGCTTAGGGAGACCATTGGTAACTGATGGGGTTTAGATCCAGGATACGCAGAGAACCTCTCAAATAAATAGGAAGCCCAGTAGAAAATAAATCAAGATACCAAATAAGCATGTGACAGAAGAATAATCTGAATGTCCGTAGAAATAAGAAACTGTGTTCTAATTCCTAGTAATTGAAATGAAAGGAGATCAGTACAAAGATAGACATTAGAGGAGACATTAGAGGAGAACAGGGGCCTCCAGATACCCCTGTGCCTGAGTCAGTAAACAGTGTGATGCTGTTCAGGCTCTCAGATTAACAGGAATCAAGAGCCCGGGGTCCTGAGTGAGGGACCTCAGTAAACTGCCAGGGTGTGGAGCTCTCACAGCCAGCTCAGCATGTGCGAGGTGCATGCCCCGTGACTCACACATGTGCATCCTGGAGAAGCATGCGAGTCAGTCTGTGCAGTGCTGACTCCGTTCCCCACATGTGTGCCCGGAACAGTGCTCGTGTACACACAAAGCACAGTGCACAGAGTCAGCCATGGAAGCATTCTCTCAATTATGTATATGCTCAGATGCCTAAATGTCCACAGACACAGCGCTGATGGCATTGTCACTTGTGTGACCTTTCATTTTTCCATCCTCACTTTTGTGCTCTTCCTGGTTCAGCATTGCTCCCTGGCGTCCTCCCCACTTCCAGGCCCACTACACTTTGTGGTTGCTCTTCCTCTGCCTCCAGAGTGTTCCCCGCAGTGTTAGCTAGCCCCCTATTCACTTCCCTTCTTTGCTTTCCTTTGTTCTCCCTTGCTTTGCAGGTGGTGGTGATGGTGGTGTGTGTGACAGTTCAGAGCCATTCCAGGCCAGCTGCCTAGCTTGTAGCAGGCACTCAGGAGTGATATTTGTTGATTTTGAATTGAATAATCAGATACTAGGTGGCAGTTGAAATTAGCTGACTTGCTTGTTGACATTTACTGATCTTTAAAACAGTATTAAGTGAAAAAAGAATCAGTAAAAATATAGAGTAGCACTCATACTATAGTGTTTGCTTCTGGACTAGGGAAGGAGATTGGAGAGAGTCCAGGGATTGTACTCTCTCGTGTTATTTTCTTCTTTTACTAAAAGAGTTTCTGAAGAAAATGTAACACGTTTAAAAGCGTAATTCTGAGTATTACCTAAGTCCACAAATCTCTATACTTTCCTAGATCATAAAAGTACCCACATTTTTTTAAAAAGTGGAACTTCAGATAAGACACCAAAAGACATGTGCTTCACACTCATTCCTGGTTTTACTTTTTTTTTTTTTTTTAACACCCAGATCAGCAGACTTACAGCAGTTTAGGCCTTAGCGAATTTTATCTCATTCATTACATCTCTGTTAATAGATTTCGTTGAACTAATTATAGAATTTAGTTTTATTTTGTTTGGTATTTTTAAAAACTAAACTTTTAATAGTACCACATGATTAAGAAGAGAAAGTATAAAAGAGCACAAACTGAAAAGGAAAAGTCAGCCTGGGGCCATTTTATAAAACAAATTTCTTTGTCTTTACCCCTAAAATTGTGACTCAGGTGGCCTAGCAGCGTATTTAGTAGTCTAGAGATTGTAAAATTCCTCAGAGGGATTTTGGCATCCAGCTTTAGTACCATTTTAAAAATGCTTCATTTTGTACATAAAAAATTGGTTCTGAACAGGTAAAGTGAGTTTAGCAAGGTGCATTGCAAGTAAAAGACAAAACTCAAGTGGGAACCTAGCACTGGATGGTAGCTGTGTTCAAGGATGCAGTTTGTTACTGTTTTCATCTTGAGTCATTTCTCACTTGAAGTAAACTAACTTGGCATTTGGATGATTCTCTGCACATATTTGTAGAATTGATGCATGATAGAATTCTGAATACCAAAATCCAGACCAGAATACTGGTTTTCCAGTAAATTTTAATCTTTTATCAGGTTTTAAAAAGAGTGGGCTGGATGTGGTTGCACACATCTATAATCCCAGCACTCGAGAGGCTGAGGTAGGAGGGTTGACTTGAGTTCAAGGCCAGCCTAGGTTACTTAGTGAGTTCAAACCCAGCCTGAACTATATAGCAAGACCCTATCTCAAAAATAAGATAAATAGATAGATAGATATAAATAAATAAAGGGTGTTGAAACTTTCTGAATTATTTTGACAGCATTTAGAGAACATTTGTTGCTGGCTTAGTTTGTCAAACAAAATATTCACTCCTATTTCTTAATTGCGATATTTCATGATGTCACAATTACAGAACTACACACACACACACACACACACACAGATGTCTGAACTCAGCTGATGACCCCAGAGGACCCATAGGAGGGAGCTTTCTGGACAGCTGTTCCCTCTTTGGTCCTGGGCCCATAAACTCGAGCCGGCTTGGTCCTCCTACCTCCTGCCTCCCCTCACTGACTGCGGGAGACTGGCAGCCTCCTCCTGCCTCCTCTCTGTGCTGAGGCTTGGAAGCTCTGCAGGCCACTCCAGTGTCAGGAGCAGGGCCTCACCCTCTAAGGGGAACTAGGGCTTAATGCAATGCAGTTCGACTTGAGATCTTTATTCTAAGCCTAAACTGTCTGAATTAAAAGGCGCTTGAATGAATGCATAATTCACAACGCACCCTGTACCCACATAAACGTGTCATGTAATTCTCTTAGTGAACCTGATCTTTCCTCAAAGAGGCACTTAGTTTTGATTTAGTACCTCCTCCTGAACTGTCATTGAATCAGAATGTTTTATAAAACATGTGTTATAGAAGACAGGGATCTGGAGCAGGTGCCGGAAGATCAGGTGCAGTGGTTTGCCCTGGGTTCCAGCCTCATTGACAGTAAATTATTTCTCTAGTGGAAACGCTGTGCCTAAGATGGGAGTTTGATTTGTGAGTAGCAAGGAGAGGGGTTAGCTGAGCTAGCCCCAGGTTTGGTATTATTAGCTTTCTCCATCCAAAAGTTTTTGTTTTGTTTTATTTTGTTTTGAGGCAGGGTCTTGTGTAGTTCAGGTTGGTCTTGAACGCACTATGTAGCCCAGGCTAGCCTCAAACTCACAGTGATCCTCCTGCCTCAGCCTCCTGAGTGCTGGGATTACAGGCCTGTACCACCATACCTGGCTCAAAAGTTCATGTTTGATATAAAGGATTTCCCAAATCTTGGAGTCAGCAAGGATTTTGGTTCTGTAACAGAAAAACTAAGACAAGACGAAAAACTTTTATCTCTGCAATTGAGTAAAGCCGATGATTTTCAGATGTAGAGATAAAATGATTAAAAACTGACTGAAGGGATGAGGGGAAGCCTCACTGCACCCCTTATTTGTGCCTGTGCTCCTCGGAAGTACGGGAAAACTGCCTCACAGACTGATCATTGCTTCCAGCTCTCAGACCATTTCAGTGTCCTAATGTAGGTCAGTGGTGGCGAACCCACGGCACACGAGTCCCAGTGGGCTGTGTGTGTCATCAAAAGCTGCAAAAGGCTCACCGTTACTGGTGTGGGGTATGTCATAACCTAGAGCCTATTACTGTGTGTTATGAAAAATTAAGTCACTTATGTATAATGAATAATTTTATATTGTATTTGGCACGAAATTGTATTTTGTACTTTCTTAGTGAACTATAGCAAAAGTTAAATTCTTTGCCGGGAGTATCGAAGGTTTTAAGCCTCTAGATAATTTGTTTCCTAAGGTATTAACATTTTTTATTTATTTCCCATTGATGGGGCCCTAATCAAACCTTTTAAGGAGTTCATTTTCAAGCAAAAGAGTTTTCCTTATCTATTTTCTTTAACTTAAGCAGACTTTTGAGAAAAAAATTAAATTTATCTTTCTGGAATAGGGTCATTATCGTTATTGTACTGCTCTTTCTCTGCTGGGAGAATATGACTGGGCCCTGCAAGCAAACCTAAAAGCTCAAAAGCTCTGTAAGAATGACCCTGAGGGGATCAAGGATCTAATTCAACAGCATATAAAGTTACAAAAACAGATAGAAGACCTGCAAGGTATTTCACCTAAGATTCTTTGGGGTGTGGTTGAATTCCCTTGAATGGAGCAGAAGGCGGGGTTCTTGAATTAATGGCGGGTGGTGAATCAGCCCTCAGACAGTTTGTTCTTGGTTCCATTACCTTGGTCTGTCCAGTCACTGAAGTTTCCATTTCTATCTGTGTAGAATTCCATTAGGACTCTGCTCCCTTAGGTAATGCTAAAATGATTGTAGTTTTTATTTGAAACAGCAACCAGTTTATCATTTATTTTTCTGTAGGTAATTGCCATTTCCAGAAACTTTGAATAAATGGTTTTTTGAAAGAAAATTGTTTTAATTTTTTCCATGATTAATTTCTAAAGAAAAGACTTTGAAGTAGAGTGGTTGGTGGCGGTGCACCAATTTTTGCTGATTCTGAGGGTAGTGAACATCTGCATGTGCGCGCACACACACACACACCAAAACTGACCATGCAGGTAGGAGTCAGGTTCATTCTACCCTTTTTTCTTTCTCCAGCTTGAGATTTCCTTACTCAACACTGTCAGAGCCCAGATCTTTCCTGCTGTTTTCTCCTCGGAGTACCTAGTCTCCGTGGAGCTGAGCTGAGCCCTTCTATGTCACTAGCAGTGTTATCCAGCACAGTATGGTTCCAAAGCTGTGAGCTCCATCAGGGCAGGTAGCATCCTTTATTCTGGTGTTGTACTGCTCTCATCTTGTAGCCATCACATGCAATTGGCGTCAGACAAGTGTAGAATTGTAAAATTAGGTTTATTTTTCAGCTTTCTAAATTTGATGTTTTTAACTACAGCTTAAGGGAAATTTAAGCATCTTGAAGTCTGTATTACTAATCCGTTGATTAGTGTGTGTGATTGACTTTTATAGGTCGAACACCAAATAAGAACCCAATTAAAGCTTTTTATGAAAGCAGGTGAGTTAATATCAGGTCAGTAGCTGCTACTTGGAATGCCTTTGCCTGATAAATTTAAACATCACTTGCATTGGTCACTTTAGGAGCTAATGACAACCACAGTGAAGTTGAGGATGGAAAGAAGGGAAGATTTTGTGACCTGTGAGCTGTCAGGGTTATTCTTCAGTTTCAGGAGGATGAGCAGCCTGAGCCTGGGGGAGAGGGGCTGAGTCGCTGGAGAAGCCTGTGCTTAGTGACATCCACTGGGCCTGGTGGTGCTGGCAGAGGGAGCTGTGCCTCACGCCTGCTTCTGCTCTGGGCATCAGCCTCAGACTCCAGTGTCTTTCACAGGCTACAGGTAGACTTCGTGATGCTTTCAAGAAAACAACTAAAATATTATTAGTGTACCTCACAGAACTAGAGAAAACAGTCCTAAAATTCATCTGGAAGAGACCTAGAACAGTAAAGGCAATCCTGAGCAATAAAAGCAAGGCAGGAGGCATCACAATCCCTGATTTGAAATTATACTACAAAGCTACTGTGAGAAAAAGTTTAGCCAACTGTCCCTCAGACATAAGACTTCTGTCTAGAACATACAGAGAATTGAAAAAATCAGGAACCCCTCCCCAAGTCAAAGACTCAATCCAAAAATGGGTATCTGAGATGAATACATACTTCTCAGGGGAAGAAATAGAAATTGCAAATAAATACATGAAAAAAATGTTCAATGTCACTGGTCGCTTGACAGATGCAAATTAAAACAACACTGAGATTCCATCTCACCCCAGAAAGAATGGCTACTATCAAGAAATCAACCAATAACGAATGCTGGAGGGGCTGTGGGGTGTGGGGAAAAAGGAACCTTCTCCACTGTTGGTGGGAATGTAGACTGGTGCAACCACTGTGGAAATCAGTGTGGAGATTCCTCAAGAAACTAGGGTTAGAGTTTTTGACTCAGCTCTTCTTCTGGGTATCTTTTTAGAACAATTAAAAACATCATACCACAGTGATATATGTGTGCCCATGTTTACAGCAGCACAATTTGTGATAGCTCAATCTTGGCAACAACCCAATTGCCCATCAACTGAGGAATGGATAAAAAAGATGTGATGTAAAAATATAATGGTACTACTCAACCATAAAGAATGATAAAATTCAGACTTTTATAGGTAAATGGATGCAACTTGAGACCATACTTATAAGTGAAATAAATCAGTCTCACATGTGTAAACATTGTATTGTCTCATTGATGTGTGAAGCTGAAAGAGTATAAGGTGTAAAATATATAGTAGATATTGTGAAACGGGAAGAAATGGCTCACAAGGAAAAAGCAACTAGAATGGGTGAAGGGGAAGAGAAAGGAAGGGAAAAGGGGAAAGATACGAGTCAGTTATACTATTTGTGTCTCTTAGTTCATTGAAAAGGAAGGTTTGTGCTAATATCAATTGGAGAAATTTATGTGCTCATATCTTGTAACCTGAGCAACTGCTTTAAAGATAATAATGTGTAATGTTATCTTTAAAGATGTTGTTATCAACATGTAATAACTATTGTTATTCTCCTGTTATTTTGTTAATGAAATTTTACCTTTTTTCCATGAAATTAAAAAAAAAAACAAAAACCAAGTAGCAGCCAGTGTTGTACACTGGCTCGACTGGCATTTAGAACAGATGAAACGTTTGTTCCCATGTTCACTTGGATATGTAGAGTGCTAGAGCTGTCACATGTAAAGCAAGAAGACTTATTTTCCTAGCAAAACCCACAACAATTGTCTTGCACTATTCCCAATGTATTTTGAATTTGATGCTAAATTTAAAACACTGTATAAAGTCTCATGAAAGAGAATCTTTTTACAACATTACTACCTAAAAAGTGGATGATTCCTGCAAACTGTGTTTTTGTTTGTTTTTCTGAGAAAAGGTTTTTTTTTTGTTTTGTCTTTTTGAGCTCACTTTGTAGCCCAGCCTAGCCTCAAACTTGTAAGAATCCTCCTACCTCAGCTTCCCAAGTACTGTGAGACAGTCTTGCTATGTAGCCCAGACTGGCCTAGAACTTACAGTGATCCTTCTGCCTCACCTCCTGGATGCTGGGTGACAGGCAGGTGGTGACACCATGCTAGCCTACAACTTGTTCATTTAAGGGCTAATCTGTAAAAATGCTTACTGTTAGAAATAAAATGACCATTTCTTTCATCCCCTTAGGGCCCATTTAACTAGGAATCTACCGGCACCTGCTTTTAGCACATCACTGAGCTTTGTGGAGAAGGGAAGAGAGTGTGGAAAAGAAAACCAGAAAATGGCGTACGGAGGCAGTGAAAACATAAGGGTGAGTTCTGGTAACAGTGAGCGCCATTTCGAATATGAGTGTGCTCCAATTTTTAGTTTTGTTTTGCTTTGTTTTTTGAGGCAGGGTCTTGCTATGGAGTGCAGGCTGGCTTTGAACTCAGTGATCCTGCAGCCTCAGCCTCCGAGTGCTGGGATCACAGGTGTGAACACCACACCAGCAACATTTACATGTTTGTGAAATACTTCTGCTGGGTATAATTTTACTATTTAGTTCGAGTGCCCTCTATTTACATTCCCAAGCAGCCTCTTGAGGATAAGTGACAGTAGTGGCCAAGTTATCCCTGCCCCTCATGATGTTTTTGATTTTTTTTTTTCTTCCCTTTTGCAGTCAGCTTGGCTGCCCGGCAGGGTCCTTGTCCAGTGCCCCTGGTTTAGTGCGGCCACCTCCGTCCAGGGTGTTCCTGTAGCTTCTGTTGTTCCGGGCAGCACTGGCAGCCCTGGGTTTGCTCACAGCTGTGCTTGGAAGTCCTGGTCCCCTGTTTCCCTGGTCCCCGGGCCTCCAGGCTTGTGATGGGCATCCTGTAGAGGGGTCTGAATTCCTCTCTGACCCATAGTATGCACGAAGCTCAACAGCTATCACCAGGGGCAGCTTTGTATTTCTCTTCCAGGTTTAAGGAAAGAAAAAGAAAGTGGTATTTTGGCATTGGGCGGGTGATAGGCATTGAAGCAGAGTCTTTATTTTTTTAAAAGACTGCGTAGTGCTTTTTTGGATAGTATTGAGAATCTCCCAGAGGTGGCATTCAGTTAGGGAGAGAGCCTGGGAAAGGTGTGAGGGTACTCACGCAGGACAGACGCTGGTGAACAGCTGCCATGTTGGGTAGCCTGCTGAGCATCACCGGGAGCACTGCCGTTCAAGAACCTGTTATTTATCTTGATTTCTTGTCATTAGTTATCGTTTTGTTGGCTTATCTGTACATTTAGGTTTAATGACCACCTGCACATTTTAATGACCACCTGCTTGAATCTATCTTGTTCTGTTCTAAATTCTGTTCTGTTGTGTAGCTGTTGAATTCTTCCTGCTGGTACAGTTTTAAAGATCTCACTAGTTTTATTTTCGTGAGCAGGCATATGAGTATTACAGATTCGATGATTGTGACTGCCAGTCTGAATTTATACAATCACCAAGTGAGTATTCTTCATGCCCCAGCATTGCTGAATTAATGCAGTGTTGTCCAAAGTGTTGTGCTGTGACACTGGCACGGGCCTCACTTTTCTCTTGCTCTGCTTTTATTGTATAACGCTTCTGTGCTAACGAGCCTCCCACCAGAATAACGGAACACCGAGCTGCGCTCGGTACATCCCCACCGCTTCCATTGCACGGACCCTGCCGCTCTCACCCCTCTGCTTCGAGTGTGCCGCTCCCCTGGAGGGCATCTGTAAACATTCCCGTACCTTGCCTTCACAGCCTTTTGCCACCATCCGCCCTGTTCAGTGCTTCTGATGACACAGGTGACTTGGTATTTCCAGCCATTCTAGAGCTCGCAGGTTCTCTTCTGCTCTAGGATTCGGGGCGTGCTGTTCATTTCCTACCTGTTCCTCAAAACTAAATACAAACACTGAGTCCTCACTGGTGCTTTTCCCAGCTGCTCCCTTCAAGTGATTTCTGCCTTTCATGAGTTACAAGAGAAAGGACTAACTGTGGAAGTAATATGCAGATAATGATACACTATCGTCTTTTCTTCATAACTGTGATTGCTTTTTAATTACTGGGGTGATTGATCCTTTCTTGCCATAAAATGATCAGCTGTCTGAGAATATGAGCTGTTGCCTGTATCTGTCTGTGTCTGCTACATACCTAAATACTTTTATTGTTGGAATTTATCCTTTCTTTTCATTTTTTGGCTCTTTTGAGTCTTCCTATGTAGTTCAGGCTGGCCTTGAGCTTACTAAGCCCAGGCTGGCCTTGAACTCACAACGATCCTCCTGCCACAGTTTCCCAAGTGCTGGGTTATAGGGAATACCCCCACACCTGGCTTATAGTTTGTCTTTATAATAATTTCATAACACACAAAATAAATAACCATCACTATCTGCTTCTTTGGCTTTTCTGATTATGATTACGCTTACATACAATATTTCTGGCTTTCTTATTCCTGTATACTGCATATTTTTTACTCTCTGGTGTATAGGTTTTTATGTACATATTTCAGGAACAAATACTTTTCTTTGGCAGGTCATCCTCCAAGACATAGAGGAAGACATAAATCCAGAAACAATGACTCAGACAAAGTCAAGTATGTTTTTTCTCTAATTTTATAGGAATTTTAATTGAGATTCGATTGGGTTTAATTTGGGGGAAATCAGCAGGTTAGTAGTTCTGTTTGGGAACTCCTGTGACTCTCCATTTACTGAATATTTTAAGTGACCTTCAGTGGATATATTTTTTTCTTTAGGAGTTTTTTAAAAAATGATTTAAAATCCATGCTTTTCTCTTTCAGCTCTAATTCAGAGGTAGCCTTGCCAATAGATTGGAAAAAGCTGTTGGAGAGAGAGTTTTCTAAAACTTCCAGAGCTGCTCAACAGGTAATGAAAAAAAGCTTTCCCAGCAGAAAAAGAAAACTCTCTGAACAAGTTGTTTTGTCAAATAAAGTTCTAGTCATGGTTTAAGAAACCAAACTATCATTAATTTAAGTATTAACTTGATAATGGTTATCTAGAAAATCAAACGAATGATAGAAACCATACAATTGGTTCCCAAAGATTTAACAGTATTATTAACAAGTATTTTTTCAAAGATTTAAATGTGCAAGTTCATTATATGAACTCTAAAATCATTAAAGAGCAAAATTTTTATTTTTTGAATGATTAAACATAATCAGGTAAACTATATGTAGATAAAATTCTTTGTCTATAAATCTTTAAATGGTGTTTAATGATGAAAATGTATATTAACATAGAAACGGGTACTCGTTTCAAAATATGTGTGTCATTTAAAAATTCAGTTAATTATTTTAGGTCTACATATCTTACAAATGAATGAACCAAATTTCTGTAACTATTTACATAAAAGCATTTTTAAAATATGTGATTGTTGGATATTTTTTAATTGTATGTTCTTACATTGATTTTACTGACTCTAAAGACATGAAGGACTTAAAATAGAAGAGACACCCTGTTGGAGATAAAAGATTATTGAAATATTTGTGATAGTTATTTTTGTACCTCCATCTGTTCACGCTACACATCTTTATTGGGATCCTCCCAAATGCTGAAAACTGAGCGGCTGGTGTTATGGGGCTGCAATTCAACCTCCCCCCATACAGTTGATCCACTGAGCATCAGTCTTACACTGAGCATCAGACCCAGGGAAACCATGGATCTGTTGTCTAGAACAGGAAGGAGATTAAACTTGAATCAGCTCATGCAAGGCTAATAGTACTTGTGGGGTTAGCATATGTATCGTCTTCTAACTTCTCAAGTGTATATCTTAAGTATGACAGTAGTTATATGTTGTACATACTGTAACAAATACCAGGTTTGTGTGAGAGCTGCTGACTTTGCCTGTCTTTTGGGGGCAGTTCTAACCTCTGATTGATTGGATAGAAACTAATAGGAAGTTTTGGTCAGTGTGTCACCAACTGCCTTCATTTTCTAGCTCTTCATTGCTAGGATCGGGGAGGAATGTGATAGTCAGATTTGATTTGCTGCTTTAGTGCCTGGCATGCACATGCATAGCAGAGAATAAGATGATTGCAGCTGTGTTTCTGCTTGCCTCTCCAAACTATGTAACTCTGTGACTCAGTGATTGCCATGTAATTACAATATGAACTCAAATAGTAATGTTCGTGCACAAATGTATTCAAAGTGCAAAATGTTTCTCACTTTATTTAAAGGTGAATCAGAATAATTTGGGGTTTGTTTCTTTTGGTTTTTGTAGTATTGTGGTTTGAACTCAGGGCCTCATGCATGGTAGACAAGGACTATACCACAGAACTATATCCCAGCCTTTTAAAAATTCCATTTTGAGGCAGGCTTTTGTTAAGTTGCCCAGACTGGCCTTGAACTTGGAATACGCTTGCCTTAGCCTTCTAACTGACTATATTTTTAAAAATTTCTTATGTTTTTCTTTTTGCATTTAACCTATTGATGTCTCTCTCAATAATTTTGTCTAAGTTTAAACAAATGGTAAACAGGAGTAAAGATTGGAATATCTATTTCTTGCTTTTCATGAAGGTTTGTTTCAGGGCAGAATAGCAGTTGTTAAAATTTAACAATAATCAGTACATAGACTGCATGTTACTGTGTGTCTAATTTTTCTAGTTCCAGCCAAATAATTACTTAAGTGATGGCTGGTGTACTTCATACTTCAAAATACTGTCTCTTCAGTCTGAAAGAGCAAGCAAGGCTTGGCATCACACAGAATAAAATGAAGAAACCTTTTTTGTTCCCCTGGGCAGTGGCTGACATGTTGATGAAGAAGGTGAAGTAGTGCTTTTTATTTTCATTGTAAGGTTTCATTTTGAAATAAGAGTATATGGTAGTTAGGGTATTTATTTATTGAAATACTTACTGTCACTTACAAAATTTTACTTAGCACCCTAAATTTTAAACTAAAAGGTACAGGTTTGGAGTACTGAGATAGAATTCTTTTTTGCAGGACTTTACTAATGTTTTGAAAATGCTGAGAGGCTTAATTCAAGACGGTTACATGGCCTTGCTGGACCATCGCTGCCGTTGTGCTGCCCAGGCCTTTTCAGAGTTGCTGAACAGCCTGGATCCCCAAAAAATAAAGGTAAGACAACCAGGTCTTAATTAATTCACCAGCACTAGTACATTTCAGATGAAGTTAGAAGCAAATCAAGGTTTCGACTCATGGTAACATGTGTTCCCCCTTGTGAGATTGGCTGGGTCTCCTCCACGTTGTGTCAGCAGGTGACAGTTACACTCAGTATCTAACCCAGGATTCCACTTGCTCTGTGACCGTCACTGGGTTTCATTACAACCTCCTGGCCTGATTGTAGGAAAAGTACTAAAGCAGGGATTTGGACTCACGATAGTTACATCTTTCTTCAAGCAAGAGGGCACGACCTAATGCTTATGTGCACAAAAATATGGCTCTAATTAAAAATTGCTCTACTCTATTGTGAACTATGCCTGAAGGAACTTTGAGACATTAATTCTGTGTATTAAATACTTGATAGCCACAGAACAGCTTGTATTTGCAAAATATATTTCCTAATCCTAATTGATCTTTAACACAGTTATATGGATTAGTGAGATGTTATCATACTTCTTTTGCATTGTCAGTTTTTAACTAAAGCATTTCTATTGGCAGGAATTAAACCTGGCTATGATTAACTACGTATTAGTAGTCTACGGACTTGCTATGTCTCTCCTTGGCATAGGGCGACCTGAGGTAAGACTGGAAATAGATAATACACAATTAAAATGTGTTGTGTAGCTAATGTGTTTATAGGTACAGTCATGGTAAATTGTAGAAACGTAAGATTGAGAGAAAGGACGAGTTGAAGAGTGCAAGCATTGTGATCTCACTTATATTCAGGTTCATACGGAGCAGTCATATATATTGTTTGTAGACATCTACGCATCTTGTAAAATTTTTTAAAAGCATGGATTATTCTTAATCAGTTTACAATGAAGGTTCCATTTAGTGGTGGAAGAGGGCAGTGAATCTGGGAAAGAGAGTTCAGCTTTGTATGATATAATTTTTTATTAGAAAAGCAAAAGTGCTCTTGTTAATAACTCTTAGTTCTGGGCTGTGAGCACATAGCTATTTGCTGATTTCTGCAGTGCAGGCTTCTCATAGCTGCATGTCATTTGGCTACAGGTGTGTCCTGCCTTTGCTGGAATGCTTACTAACCTGCATTGTTCAGCCTTATAAGTTCTGTTTCCCATGTTGGTGTGTTCTGTAAATGTTTGAGGTGCTCTAACATATTCCTTCTGACAATGTGGGCTCTAAGTTTCCTTGGTTAAAAGAAAGCTTAGGGCTGGGGATGTAGCTCAGTGACACAGCAGCTGCCTAGAAAATGCAGGGTCCTGAATTCAATTTCTGGGACCAAAAATAAATGAATAAATAAAAGAAAAAAAAGCTTAGCCCTCAATTTCTACATAGTTAAGACAAAAGTTGTCTTTTGTATTCTACTCACTCCTAGCAGTCTACAGTTCCTGAGGTTCATTTTCTTTGTTCTTGATGTGACACATGGAATGTCTTCCATTCATACTTAATTCTAAGACATTGTTTGAAGTGGTACCTCATGATTTTAATTCTGTTTTGACAGAATAATAAACACTGTCTTTTGTCCTATCAGAATTGATGAGGCTGGGGATTTAGCTCTGCGACATAAGTGCCTGCCTTGCAAGCGCACAGTCCTGAGTTCGATCCCCAGTTCCAAAAACAAACAAACAAACAAACAGAATTGATGAAATAGTTTATTGTATTTGCAATTCACTATGAAATAATGACAGATTCTTAAATTATTTTTATTGATACATTTTAGATATACATAATAAGGTTCATTATTGGGAATTTGTACCTATGCATGGTATATTTTACTTCTTCTGAGACTGATTTTTCAAAAAATAAGCAGGTATAGTAGAACTTACACATTTTTACTAGGTTTTTATCAGAGTAGTTCCTAAAGGAAGCCACGCATATGAGCAGTACAGCCCTGGGTTCAGATGTTTTTGTAAGGCCTCCTCTGGAAACATCCTCGGAGTTGCTTACCAGCATGATTCCAAGCTGTCCTTCCCTTTTTTACCAGCGATAGGGTTATCAGTGTTTCTTAGAACTTAAGTATCTTTTGGATTTTCTCCAGAAATAAAATTTTTCAAAGCACAGAGATTTCCTACTCTTGAGAAAGCTCTGTCAAGTCTTTACTAAAGGGCTGTTTTTAAAACAGAGCTTTATCATTTACCAAACACTGTGGCAATATCATTAGAATTCTAGTCTTCCCATAATATAGAGTAGGATATATGTTATGGTCTGTTTGTGCCTATAAGTTTTATTTTTGGGGGTTTTTTAGACCATGACTCCACATCTTTTAATATTAGCCAGCACACACAGGGTCCCTACTGTAAATGCTCAAATGGTCAGTTGTTAAACATTTTCAGAAAGGTTGTACTCATATGACTGAGTAACCATATAGTCAGGAATTTATATAATTTCTATAATTTCTTTAAAAATGAAATACAGAGCAGGTGTGGTGGTATATACCTTTAATCTAAGCCCTTGGGAGGCTGAGGAGGCAGGAGGATCACCCCAAGTTCAAGACCAGCTGGGATTACATAGTGAATTTAAGGCCAGCCTGAACTACATGGAGAGATCCTTCTTAAAACAAAGAAATGCAGAAGATACAGTTTTCCATAGCAATTTGCACAAAAAATAATTAACTTTCAGATAAATTTGTTTTAGCATTTTTTAGAATAATGGTTGTTTTCCTGCTATTGAAGGAACTATCTGAAGCTGAAAACCAGTTTAAGAGGATTCTTGAATTCTATCCCAACGAGGGACTTGATTCCTTGGCCTACTGTGGAATTGGAAAAGTATATTTGAAGAAAAACAGGTTAGTAGAAATGACACTAAATTCCACATTGATAACTTACTTGAAGTCTGGTGTGATGATAATCCTTATTCTGGAATTGCTGTGTTATCTTATTGTGGCACAGTATTCTAATTGTGATTTTTTGAGGTACTGACATCTCAGTATCAATAATATTATTAAAGCAAAGCCCATCAGTGTATTCCTGGTACTTCCTAATTTTGAATCTTAGAAGAAAGGCAGTACTAATTTTACATGAAGAATTACTATCCTTTAGTATATGTTATCTATAAATGATGACTGAATTCATAGAATCAGTGCTTTAAAAATCTGAATGTATAACATTTGGGGTTAAGTACTATTCTTAAAAATCTATATAAAAACTCTTTTAGTAAAAGCTACAATGTTCAAAGACATTGTGATGTAGGCATAAAAATCTTTGTGAACTTGTGGTTGGAATCCTTATTCTGAGTTTATCTGGGGGATGTACCCATCTCATGTCTCTTGCTCTTCTCCCCATATTGACTGTGTGACCCTTAGAGCACTGGACTATAGCCTAATGCTTTAAAGAAGAAGCTTTGCACTGCATTTGGTTGTCACTATGTCTGGTTACTTTATAAAGAAATTATTGTAACTGATTATCATTCATAACTTTTAATTATTCTTAATCTTCATCTTTGTAAATGAAGTTTTATGAGACACTTGGGAACTCAGTCTTAGAGTATGATGACAGCCTCCTTCATAGATTTTTAAAGACTAAAGAAAGCTCTTTCATTTCATGAAATTATTGCCTGCTAGGCTGAACTATTTTAAGGATCAGGTAGATGCAGGAAAAGTGAGAACTCAGAAGTCTCTTTTATTGCAATAGCAAAAGAAATGTTGAAGTGTAACTAAAATTGTTTAGGATATATCTATTGTAGTGATCACATGTAGATATACTCAAGGCCTCAGAAAGTAATAGAATATGTAAAATTATAGACATTGTGATAAATTGGAGTCTTTGCCATGTTAAGGGAATTTTGGTCTAATTTCTAAATAATATGGTGAGTGCTAAATGTCTGACATGCTGTGCTAGGCATTGTAATGTGCGATTTCTAGCTCGAAGTGCTGCTATTCATAACTTTCTTAGGGTTGATAGTGATTTTAACTTTTCTTCAGATGACTATTCCTATACGTAAAAATACGTTTTTAAATTAGCGAATTATTTCAAGATTGGAGAAAACATGAAATCTTTCTTCTTGTCTGAAAAGAAGACTAAAGACTTGATTAGTCCTGTAATCTTGAGTAGAACAGATGCAGCTTTAGAATAAGTAGTTTGTACCTTACCACGATACAGCCAGCATCCAGGACAGAGCTGTATTTAGTTCATGACTCCAATAGCAAACAGCAATAATGCCTTAATGTTTTTAAAGAAACTATAACTTGTAATGAATATTTCTATTCAGTAACTCAGCAAGTGTGCTTTTCCTATAAGCTTGATGTCTTGTAACTTTTGGTGTAGTAAACAAAAATATGTCATATCTTTAATATCTTTTTTCTCCACAATAGATTTCAGGATGCTCTCACTCACTTTGAGAAAGCAAAAACCCTGATTTATCGTCTCCCTGGAGTGTTAAGTTGGCCCACAAGTAATGTGGTTATTGAAGAGTCTCAGCCAGAGAAGATAAAGGTAACTTGTCTCTTTCTTCAAGTATTTCTTGCAAGCTGTAGAAGTCCATCTGCACTGACAGACTCAGGTATTGGAAATCATGGGTAGCGGTACACTGCCCACACCTCCGTGGCAGGCATTTCTCCTTCAAAAACTGATGCTGATCACCGACATGTGTCGTGTGTTTCTTGTGTGCCAGTCACATGCCTTCCATTTATCACTACTCTCCTACAGCAACCTCTAAGGTGGGTACTGCGACCATTCCTGTTAAAGAAATGGGGACCATTAAGTTGAAAGATGAGCTCAGTGTTAAACAGCAAGGATGTGGTAGAGCTGGAGTTTGAGACTAAACATTCTGGCTGTACCAGTTACACTTAGAGAAAGTGTCATTGTTCACTGAAAGTTCATTGTTCATTCTTAGTTTACTGAAAACAGCGTCATTGTTTTATTACAGTCACTACTGCTCCCGAGATAGTACTTAAAGACTTGGAAAACTGAATTTAATATCATGTCCAAAGCAATGAGGATGCTTTATTTGATCTAGAAAGTCTTAATTTGTGTGTGAGTGTATCACATTAGGCCTTTACTTCTACTTGTGATGAACTCTGGCCTGTACTCATTACTTGCTTTAGGCTGAAGTTTTTAAAATAGCAGAGGTCTACTTTTGTAACTTAGTGGTAAAATGGTAAATAGCTTAATTAAAAATAGGCAAGAATTTAAAGAGATTTCTGCAAAGGAAATACAGGGATAGCATCAGGGAAATGCAAATAAAAACCACAATGAAACGCGGCTCACTCCCTGCCCACTGGGGTTTGGTTAGACAGTCAGTGGTGTAAGGGTGAGGGAAATGAGAACACTCATACACTGCTTGGTTACAAGGGAAACAGGGCATTGCCTTTGGGAAAGGAGTTTTTCCTCAGTGAAACAGAGATACCATGCAACCCAGAGGTTCTACTCCTAAATACATACAAAAAAAAAGAAAACGTTCTCACAAAAACTTACACATAAATGTTCAGAGCAGTGTAATTCAGAATAGCCAAAACAAGAAAACAACCCACATGAGTGTCGAATGACGAATGTAAAATGAAAGAACTAGGACGTGCCGTAACACAGATGAACCTTGAAAATATTACAAGGAGCCAGGGAGTCAGCTCAGCGGCTCAAATGCTTGCCTGGTAAGCACAAGGTCATGAGTTCGATCCCCAGTACCAAAAAAAAGGGGCACTGTTATAAGAAGTTGTAAACAAAGGCCAATTGAATGACTCTGTATATAGGAAATCTACAGTAGGCAAATCTAAAGACAGGAAGTAGCTTTACTAGCCAGTGTGGCAGTGCATACCTGTAATCCCAGGGAAGCTGAGGCAGGAGAATCACCAAAAGTTCAAGGCCAGCCTGGGCTACATAGTGAGACCATGTCTCAAAAAAAAAAAAAAAACCAAAATTTTAAAAAAAGAGGACCATAGCAAAAGCTCTCAGGATTGTCCTAAGAATTATTCAGCTTTATTTGCCTAATGCAAATAAAGGAAATTTCTAAGAGCTATAAATTTTAACATGAGGTTTAATGATTATAACTTTTCATTTTAATTTTGATTTTCTGAAACTATATAAACAGAATTTTGTTCAGTCTTCTCGCAATGCACTTCTGTATCAGCTTCCTTTCTGAAGGAGAAACATTGGAAGTCATATATTTTGGTAACTAGTAAAAAAATTCAATGAATTTTAAAAAATATTTTGGTGTCTAGAAACCATTAGAGTCACAAATATTTTCACTGACAAATTGATATCGTTTGATCATTTTGTTTTAGATGATTTTAGAGAAATTTGTTGAAGAGTGCAGGTTCCCTCCAGTGCCAGATGCAGTTTGTTCCTACCAGAAGTGCCTTGGAGTTTCCAAAATCCAGATATATGTGACTGATCCGGACTTTAAGGTAAATGGTGAATAGAGAGTGGGGTACGAACTTGCAAACCAGTGCTGGAAAAAAGCACTGGGCTGGGACAATTAAAATAAACAAACAAACCTGGGCCGGCATGGTGATCTGTGAAGCCAGGTTAACTAATTCTTTTCCTCTTCTGCCTGCTGTTTCACATAACTGCTTCCTCATTAGGAACACAGAAAACAAAATCAGATTGTTGCCTATGATTTTTTGCAATTCTAGTATCTTATAAGATTTGAATCCAAGAATCTAAAGGCCACTGATGGTGAGTTAGCTCATAAAGACAACTTGAAACCAAGTCTGCCACTTAACTGAGTAATTATACTATTAGTTTGTTCTAATGTGAGAAGCTGAAAGAGTAAATAAAATCCAAAATGTACAATGGATATTTGTAAAATGGGAAGACACTGTTCAGAAGGAAAGAGAAACTGGGATGGGGGAATGGAGAAAAGAAAGAAGGGAAAAGAAAAAAAAAATATATATATATATATGTATATATATGATAATTAAGATGGTTAGCTGGGCTTGGTGGCTCACGCCTGTAATCCCAGCACTCAGGAGGCTGAGGCAGGAGGATCTTTGCAAGTTCAAAACCAGTTTGGGCTATAAATGGGCCATGTTCTTGAACAGCCTGAACTGCATAGTGAGACCCTGTCTCAAAAAGACAAAGAAGGGCTGGGGATTTAGCTCAGCTGTGTAAGCACCTGTCTGGCAAGTGCGAGGTCGTGAGTTCGATCCCTGGTACCAAAAAAAAAAAAAAAAAAACCCTTATAAAAAGACAAAGAAAAAAAGGTAGTTACACTACTAATTTCTCTTAGTTCACTGAAAAGAAATGGTTGTGCTAATAATATCTGGACAATTAAATGCCTATGTCTTGTTCTCTAAGTGATTTAAAGATAATAATATGCAGTGTTTAAACCCTCCTCTTGTCCTGTTTTGAAATTTTTTTGTCTTTAAAATTAAAAAAAAAGAAGATAGCTATTCACTGTCCCTTATCTTTAGTTAGTATATCAGACGACTTAATGTTTATTGCCATGTTTATTGGTTATTTGATAAATTATACAGGATCATGAGGCTATCTGCTGTGAAAGTGAAGATGCCAGTCAAGTTCTTTGTCTCTAGAAGTAGGCATGCAAAAATGTCACATGCATCTACAAGGGGATACAATGCTTAGTTTTACCTGGTGCTATCTTCGTGTGGTGAGCAAATGAGTGTGTGCATAGATTTCTTTAAAGTGTGAATTAAACTTTTTTGAAACCCCAGGGTTTTATACGCATCAGCTGTTGCCAGTGCTGTAAAATAGAATTTCATATGAACTGCTGGAAGAAGTTGAAAGCAACAACTTTTAATGATAAGATTGACAAGGTAAGGCATAACCAGTTTGGGTTTATTGGTACGTTTATTGTATGCTGGTTTTCTCACTAAAAAGCCTTTGCTTTCAGAAAAGTCTTAAGTAAAATATAAATTACTTCTTGAGCATTCTGATCATAATTAGAAAGTTTTAAATTATAATTTTAATAATAAAGTGGAAAATTATTTTTTTAAATTTCATAAAAGCAGTAATTGTAGAGGCTTTTAATAAAACTGTTTAACTGACTTTTGTATTTTGAATGTTATGTTCAAAATGTGTGAATTTTAAAATACAGGTTTTAAAATAGGTACTAACCATTTTAGTCCTTCAGATCCTAAAAGTGTTGATATAGAATTAAGGTCTGAATTTTTTATTTTTTTATTTTTTGGTACTGGGGATCGAACTCACAGCTGTGCACTTTCAAGGCAGGCACTTATGCTGCTGAGCTAAATCCCAGCCCCTCAAAATTTTTATTTCCTACCAAAATTTGATTAGCTAATTTGTATAAAGAAATCAACTGAAGTTTTTACTATCCTTTCTCATGAATGGGTTGGTGGGGTACTGTTACCAGCATTATCTGGAAGAATACTTTGAAAGAAGGCACAATTTTATAGTTATACTTGCATTTATTAAATTTATTTCTGAAAAATGTATGTATTTAAACTATGGACTTTTTAAAAAGGCAACTGTTTTCTCTCCTGCATGAGTCTGGGTAGATCTAGTGGTCTTGGGGAAAAAAACAAAATGATTGTATTAGGCACCTCTTAGCAGTGGCAGGTAATAAGTTGGTAGAAACAAATTTGAGTTTGCCTAGCTGTAGACTCACTGCATGGTCTTAGCCATTCCCATTTGAATGCCCTGTGTGAACTGGCCTTCACTAAGATGCGCTGTAATAGTTAGTATCTTGTGGCTTAGCACGGAAGCTTTGTATCTTGATTATATTATGTGTCCTGAAGTCTTGCATTTTTGACCAGGGTTGAGTTGTAGCAGTGTAGTACTTAACTGGCCTCGTTCTTTGTTTCTGAATCCATGTTGAAGAGAGACTTTTTTCTAGAACATGTTCCTGTATCAGAGAGAAAAGAGTAATGACCGTTCCATGTAGTGTTCTCGGTGCTTTTGTTAGACCTGGTCTATGTCAGTGATGGCGAACCTTTTAGAGCTTTCAGCGGTAACAAGCAGCCTGCTATGGCACATGTACCCTACCACTGGTCCACGTCATGGCAGCTTACCTTGCACTGACCAAAGCAAGTCACATGGTCAGCCTCACATTCCAAAATGTTATCGTCCCACAGGGAGGCTCTGCCAGGCAGGGGCAGTGCCCAGGCACTGTCAGTGCTTCCCCAGAAGGGTTTACACCATGTTTGGGCAGTTCTTGGGTGGTTAAAATGGTGCACCATGTATAGGCTTATCCCACATAGATGTAACATTCATCTTTTTTTAAATCAAATAGGATTTCCTGCAAGGAGTTTGTCTTACCCCTGACTGTGAAGGTACCATTTCTAAGATTATCATCTTTAGCCGTGGTGGTCGTGTTAAATGTGAAGTAAGTATCTGATAAAGGGAAACTTAATTAAACTGATAACCAAAATGTTTATGCCTTCTAAACATGATTTAAATTTTTGGAAGACGTGTGGTTTGGATCTTGTCTTTTTCACGAAAAACTGAATTACATCATTTAAGAAAATATGGGAAATATTAGGGTGTGCGTTGCCACATTCTTTTATTTCCAAATAGACAATGGAAGCTTTTTTTTTTTTTAACATTTTTGTTTTACTGTTTTCACTCATTTTGATCACTTCGTTGTCTTAATCCTCTGCAAGCTTCTGGGAACTGGTGGGAGGGAAGGGGCATCCTGAGGAGGGCAAGTTCCGGGCGAGGCAGCAGGGCCTGGTAATGATGCTGAGAGCCTACTGGGTCTTGTGCTTACTCTTAATGTTTAAAAACTTCTTCCTAAAGTATGTCTACTCTTGCTGCTCTTTTCAGTAAATCGTTTTGCTAAAGCTTTCTGGGCTTTTGTCTGGGTCAGAACATCATCCCTGTTCTCTATCAAATTGAGCATTGCCTGTGTGTGTTTCTGAAAAATTTGTTACTTGTGGTTTTGTGCTTTATGTCATGGGAGTATGAGACAAATTTTGGATGTCTTTGTTTTATTTAAAGTTTGAACACAAGGTCATTAAAGAAAAGGTTCCTCCAAGGCCTATTCTGAAACAGAAATGTTCTAGGTAAGATTTTTAACAATCAATCAGTGATTTTTGTGATGTCTCTTAGGTTATAATTCTGTTAAATGCAGACTTCTAAATTGTACTGTTTTTAAAATTGGCTGTGCTTTCATACATCCAAATAAGTATTTTAAAAATTATTTTTATGGATATTTAAAACTTCAGAGTACTAGCCTAGTATGTTTAAATACTAAAATTTCAAGTCTGTCATTATTTAGTGATTGAATTTATAAATAAAATTGTAACATTTCATGTTACAAAATCACATTTGATTAACAGATTTGGCATTTAGAGAAAAATTATATATTTAACTCTCAGTTGTTTAAACTTTAATTCCAAAGCATTTTTCCTTTTTATCTCTCTTCAGCAAATAATTTGAACCAATGGCTCCTTCTTACCTTGAAATTCTAAATGTATTGTCTAAATTATTTCCTTCTCTGTATCTTTTCGTTCAGATCAAATAATTCCAATCCTTTTTTCTTTTCTTTTTGGTCCTGCTTCTTGTTTTTCATTCTAAAAAGTGATTTTTTTCATTATTTGTGACCAAGAAAAAGCAAAAGAAAAGATGAACAGAATTATTTGTTGGAAAGAATTCATTGTAACCAGACTAATCAAATTACCATGTTATGGGTCATTATTGGGAAATGAAAGTAATATTTTCTTATGGGATCTTTCTTTGAGGGTTTTGCTACCTTACTGAGTAATTTATACTACTACAATTTAACTTATATAGTAATTTGTATACATGTAAATAAAATCTATACAAACTATTCATTGCATTCTTAATTTGAAGTCAATTAATCATACCAGTTATTGTGTTTATTAAATATTTCCTTATTTTCACTCAGTTGATAACAAATTTTTACATTGAACAGAAGATGTAGACCACGTTCTAACTAGGAAGTAATACATCTAACTTATTGGTCAGAGAACAGTTTTTATAACTGGCAAAGAAAAATAGTTCATTTGAGCTTATAACAAAAAATAAATTGTCACTAATTGTAAATGTTTATCAGCCTAGAGAAGCTAAAACAGAAAGAAGACAAAAAACTGAAGAGAAAGATCCAGAAACAAGAAGCAAAAAAATTAGCACAAGAAAAAAGGGAAGAGGACTTAAGAAAAAGTAATCCACCCAAAAAGGAACAGCAGAAAGGTATGCAAAAGTCCATGACGTAAGATAGTACATACAGTTACTTTAAGGTACAAATATAATTATTCATATCATAAGGCCTCATATTAATCATTATTGAATTGAAATACAGATTCAAGTTTGATTTTTAATGCTATCACTGAAACAGATTTCAGTTAGCATCTTAGTACTGTCCTCTGTTACTCCACAACATCAAGTGACTTGGTTTGAAAAGCTTGCATTTTATTTTATTTTTTACATTTTGAAGAACATTTATTGGGGTGTCTCCCATAAGGCTATGGAGATTGTTGGGGCTCTCTACTAATGAACAAGGACTGGAGAAATTTCTCAAGGCAGCTGCTTCCTTATTCATGAGTTGGAATCCTGTCCAATAGTTCTCCAAGCCTGAAGAGTCCCTCAAAAATTCAAAATTGAAAAAAAAGGAAAAAATTACTTTTTGAGCTCAAATATAATAGACTTACATTTTAGAATGTGGTACCCAGGGATCCACACACTGCCCTGGTACAGACTCCAGGGAACTGTGTCCCCTGCTCCGAAGTGTGGTGGGCACAATATCTGACGTGGGATAGATGTGAAGGTGGGATAGATCTGAAGGTGAATTGCATATTCTGCTCTGCAGATTTAAGTGTCAGAAAAATGTTGAACTCTAAATTGGCTGCTACTTACCTCGAATAGAACTAAGTCCAAACAAAGAGACAGTTCAGAAAAGCTCCCACAGAGATGACCTACTCCAGCTTTTATTTCCAGATCAACACGGGACTCTCTCATGGGTAATTTTACTGTACCTATGTACAGCGTACATGTTAGCGAGTGTGTTTACTTTCAATTGAGTTAAAGTTTTCCCCATTTTCTACTGTTGTGGCTGTGTTTACAAAACGAAATAATTTCCACTTGCACTCTGCTTTTCATAGTGTTCCAATAATATATCACAAATCAAATCAAAATGATCTTTCTTCCTCAATTTTTTACAATGAATGGATTTTAATTTTGCATGTTTAACCATATTTATTGAATGTAATTTAGTTGGTGAAGGCAGGTTAAGACTGTTGAGGAAAGATACCTTAACTTAGAGGAAATACAGTTTACACGCTATGACATAAATAGTGTGGAATGAAGGGGTTAAGCCACTTTCTTTATGTTGGGTTGAATATGAACTTCCAAACTTTTTCAGAGGTATGGTTATAAATATTTTCTGTGTGTATTATGGCAAACGAGTCCTACTTATCAGTCTGACCTTTATTATTTGTCCTTAGAAACTGTAAAGATTGTTCAGAGATGTCCGTTCCTCGATGACAGAATTCTGCAGTGCCTGGAGCAGTCCTCTGACAAAATTAAATCTGGCGTACTGGACGCTCCCAAGCTCCTCAGAGAATTGGTTGCATGGAAAGTTATGACCACAGAGGACTATGCAACATGCTTCTCTAACAAAAATTTCCCCACCGAAGTAGTGGATGACATCATCAGCTACTTGATTCAAGCAAATAACAGAGTAAAAACAAGAATATTTCTACACGTTTTGTGTGAGCTTCAAGAAATGGAGCCCAGCGTAGCCAGCTGGCTGCAGAAGCTGAACGGCTTTGGTACGTCCTGGACATGTGGAGCAGTGTGTGTTAGTGGAGGAATAATGTCAGCCTCTGAATCCTTTATCAGTTTCCTGCCGGTGTATTGTCATACTGCCTATTGACCCCAGGGCCTTCACTCCGAGCTACTGCACCCCCCCACCCCTTACATTTTGAGACAGTCTCATTAAATTGCTGAGTTGCCTAGGCTGAACAACTTAGAATCCTCTTGCCTCAGCCTCCCATGGATCTGGGATTACGAATTTGTACCACCTTGTCCGACTTCATTGCTGACTATTTGACTGTAAATGTATATGGTTAAAAATAGTATCCTCTGATAATTTTTAGGTTATTTTATAGATAGATTACCATGTATTATTTCAAAAGATATAAACCAGAGAAAGATTAAGCAGGGAAATCCAGATTCACATGATGCTAATGCTTTGTAAATGTGTAAGCTTATGTGATTGTACATAGATCAGCAATTGTGTTAAAAACAAAAATAATCTAAAATTTGGATTCTATGAGGACAGTTTTAGAAAGATTAATTACTAGGACTAATTGCTTAGGTTCACCTCAGGCAAATCTGTGTCTGAAAACCAAGAAAACTACATACCTGGGTGGAACTAGGCTACTGGAACCCACCAGCATGCACAGCAGTAGCTCTGCCTGGACTCTCAGTGTGGCAAAAGGGAGGATCAAGAAGGATGTGCCCTGGGCCCCTGAAGACACATGGCCCAAGACCCCCTGGTACCCGCGGAGGTTGTCCATCACCAGGAAGGGTTGCTTTTGATCCCTACCAGCACCCTGTTTATCATGGTAACCAGAATAACAACTGGCCCCACACTTAGTACATTGCTGATTCAGGCGGCAGCTTCTGGTGAGAAACAGTGGCCACAGAAGTAACATCAGGCTGGGTGTGGTGGTGCACATGTGTAATCCCAGCACCCTACAGACTGAGGCAGGAAGATCATCATGAGTTCGAGGCCAGCCTGGAATCCACAGTGCATTCAAGGCCGATGTGAACTTCATAGTGAGACCTTGCCTCAAAAGTGATATCAGCAGCTCTCAGCAGCAGTCCTGGGGATAGAAGCCCCCCAGCCTCTGCCAGCCACCCCACCTGCTGAGTTCTGCAGAGGCAGCTGTCTGGAACTCTAGGCTTTCAAAGATGTTGTGTATGTCTGTTGGTAGAGACAAGGAAAAGTGGCAACTAACTCGGCATAGTTAGCTAGATGCTCCCTTTTGAGCCCCGGTCTCTGTGGGTTTCTAGTCCCAGAAAATTACTCTCAAGTGGTAATTGCCACTAGTATCCACCATGTAAGTATATTACAGAGTTTTTCCTGCTTTAATTTGTAATTTGCTGCTTTTTCATTTGTGATCCCTGGACAATTTCTGCTTCATTTGCTGACTTACAAAACTTGGCCTTGTGCAGTAGGTGACTGTGCTGTGATAGAGTCATGGTGGGAAGTGACCAAATGCTCTTTCTGCTTTTCTGTTAATAGGAAGTAAGGTTTCACCATCTTTTCAGGAATGTGTGAGGTGGCAGCCACCCTATTTTCTGATCTAGAGAATGGGGAATAAAAGCCAGAATAGTGACCACCTTGGTCTTTGTAGAGGAGGATTCAGAGCCATTTTAGTTTGGGGAAAGAGGAGATGTACTAGGTGGAAGGGAAAGTGTACCCATTCTTTTAAATGCAGTTGGGGAAATTTTTGCATGTTATTGATGTCTTGTTGCCATGAAATATTTGTAGAAAAACTTTGGAAAACTTTGCTGGTTGTCATTTGGAATTAAAGTCGTTATGAACTAGTGAAAGGATAATATTATATTTTTAAACGAATTTAATGTCATTCTCATCACTTCAGTATTATGAAAATAACTATAAGCATGGAAGCCTTTGACCTACCTTACTTAATTAAAAAAACTATTATAATTTGTAAGCAGTGTTAACTGGTGTTTCTAAATGCATAATAGCCTGATTGAGTCTGTTCTCCAGCTCTGATATGTTTGCCCTGAAAATATAAACAAACAGGAATGGAATGGAATTGCTTGCAGAGAAGCAAAACGCCTGTGTAATTGTACAGTAAATAACTTTTCCCTTCTTGTGATTTGGTTTTTGTTTTTATTGCAGGCTTAGATGCCACAGGAACTTTTTTTGCTCGACATGCATCATTTCTTAAGGACCTAGATTTTACCATCATGACTTTCCTCTGGAATGAGAAATACGGCAATAAACTTGACTCCATAGAAGGAAAGTCCCTGGAGTACTTCTGCGAGCCCACGTCGCTGAAGGAAGCACGCTGTTTGATCTGGCTGCTGGAAGACCACAGGGAGAAATTCCCCGCGCTGCAGAGCGCTCTGGATGAGTTCTTTGACATAATGGGTATGTGGACCAAGTTTGGGCTCTTGCTATATCTAATCCTAAGGGGAAAAATCTGAACATTTTTTAAAACTACTATTTTATTGGCTGGATGTGGTGGTGCATGCCTGTAATCCCAGCACCTAGGGGGCTGAGGCAGGAGAGCATTAGGCCAACCTGGTCTACACAGTGAGTTTAAGGCCAGCCTGAACTACATTCTGAGATTCTGTTTCCAAACAAACAGAATAAAAACCTAGCTTATGTAAATGCTTAATAAAGAAAATTAAGACACTGATTACAGTATAGTTCATCTGAAGAATTTGAACAATGGTTGACGGTAGTGACTGTTGGGTTAGGGAGGCGACAGATGGTGGGGGGGGCTTTGAAGGAAGGACTTGCGCCATGTTTCTTCCTGTGAGAGGACAGGTTACATCTGCATCGTGTGTCTGGGCTTCTCATCAGCTTCCCTGCCTGCACACACCCCGCTTCCTACCCCACTCCCAGTCCTGCTTCGTCCTGTTTTGCTCACGCAGTTTCCCCAGAGCCCTTCCTGACCTTCCTTGGACCTTGGTCCTGAAGACTTTACGACCCTGTCATCTTTGTTGCTGTCCTATCTCATTGTGGCTCCTGTGACACTGGGTTTCCGTTGTTTCTCTTTTTTTTTTTTTTTTTTTTTTGCCAGTTGAACAGGGGCTCCTGGACTGTCTTATGTGTCACTGTGTCCCCGCACCCTGGCATAGGTGGCTCCCAGGAGGCACTCTCAGATCGTGCTGGGCTGTGTGCGTCTGGGTCGTTGGTTTCCCGTTTAGTCATTTTGCCCTTGACTTTTAAATTAAATTTGTGTCAGCACCAGATGAGGGATAGAACAGTCTGCATCCTGGTCACTGGGGTAGTTTCCAGGCCTTAGGGTATGGTGGGGAAGTGGACAGTGTGCAGTTTTCCTCACAGAACCTTCTGTTTCCTCCTCCAGACAGCCGCTGTACTGTACTAAGGAAACAAGACCATGAAGAACCGGTAAGCTCCTTGAAACCTGTGTTCCACTTTGCATCTGCTAGAGCCCCAGGCCACTGTTTATTTGCATCACCCGTGGCACCAAAGCAAAACGGGGAGCACCTCTAGGTGACGGCGCAATGTTTTCATGAGAAAGTCACTGCCGGGCTCCCTCTTGGAATCGGAGCACCAAACTATACAGTGTCCGTAAAGATTCACAGTGAAAAGATGTCAGTACTAGAAAGAGCAAGGGCATTTCCCAGTCATTTCTTAGAACAAGAACAGAAAGTTCTCTTTAATGTTTAAAGTTGTGATGTGTTGCTCTAGAAGAAAAACAGTCTGTGTTTCAAGTAGCTCCACATTGAGTTCCGGCTAAGAACAGTTCCAGAGATGGCTTTTAGTCTTTCTGTAAGGTGAGAGATTCTTCCATTGAGGAGCAGGGTGAAATGGTGAGAACAGCATGAAGGGAGTTTTCAAAGAGAGAGGCACTGCTGTACTGTTCAGGGAATCCGTCATTTATCCTGAGACTCCTCACCTCTCTCAGATGTGGCCCTGCTCAGTGCGGAGACCCAATGCACCCCTGAAGGGGCAGAATGTGGTTTTCCTGTGCTGCCACCGGGCCTGGCCGGGTTTGGAAGGCCCAGTCAGCTTGGAACAGGGAATATCAGTGAAACGCTGCTATGGTACATTACCAGGTTTCCTCGCAAGTTGCATTCAACACTGGGAATCAGATTGGTATGTAGGGACAGTTTTAGTTGTGTCACTAGGCACTGTTTACCTTGTTCTCTTTTCTTAGTCTAAGTCATGGCAGTTGGGCTAATTCACTATAGAATACTATTTTTTGTTAAACAGCTTATGCACTTTTAATGTACAGCTAGCCTATGGACATCAGTATGGTTTATGCTGATCTTCATAATGCTGTCAAAGACTTATTTTTTTCCCGATTTTTAGGTAATTTCTACCAAGACCAAGAACAAAGGCAAGAAAAAGAAGCAAAAAGATACAAAGGTATGAAATTCTGTATTGATTCTTGTCTAACCCTTAGAAAGTAATTAGATACATGTGAGTAGGTGAAAAACAAGTCTTGGAATATTTTGAAACATTTAGTAAAGAAAGACTTTAAAGATATTTTAATAGACATTTCAGGGAAATTTAAGTGCATTTTACATTTAATTAACTCTTTAAACAAACTTTTCACTGTCATATATATTCTCCAGATAGTTCTGTGTGAAAATATTGCCAGTAGTTTGTAGGGCTTTTTGTGGGTGACAAGTATCCAGGAAGGCTTTCAGATCAGAGGCCAGGTTCATCTACTCATCCTTGAGTGAGTTGACTTCCATGGTCCCCACCTGAACAACAGAGCAATAGCGATACCCACTGTTGACAACTAGCGAAGGTAGTCAATGCTTAATAATTATTATGACCAAACTGAATTTCATAAGGAAATCAGAAAGCAGAATATCTTCTAAAATAGTCACAACAAAAATGATAACTTCCCATCGTCATAGCAGCCTCAGGATTGACAAGATCCTTTCCTCCTTTTCGCTGAAGACTGCGTCCAGGCCCATGAGAGAAGCAGGCTATGGTTTTAGGACTCGCAGTTGGTTCTCTGGGCTTTCATGTCTGTCCCGGGCCGAGGAGATGGGCTGGGAGACTGGGCGGTGTCAGGGCAGGGCAGCTCTGTGTCCCACACAGCCTCACTGTGTGTCTCCACCTGGAATGGGGATTAAAACCGAGTGACCTGCACAGTATCGGAGCATTGCAAACTGCCCTGGGTGCTCCTTGGAGCTGATTTCCGGATGTTAAAATTTGCATTATTCTGGGTTCCTGCTCGCAACAAAATTTGGGTAGGTTTTAAGTATTGGAAGTTGACACGATGTCTTATCATCAGTTTCAATGTTAGTCATTTTCTTTCATGGCATTTTAAAGTAGAGAATCATTGTCATTTTTCTTTTAAACCAGCTGATGGTAATTGGGTCCGTAACAAGTTCACTAGCACCAAATAATGAGACTTCCACTTCAAATCACAACTCTAAGTAAGTATAGTTTTCAAATATTTGCTTCCTTTTAACTCAGAAGTTTTTACTTAATAAATCATGTTGATTTAATATATTATAAAATTTTATTTCCTTAACTTTCTAAAGATTTGCATTCATTATGACAACTTACGTGACCCAGCTTGATTGAATTAATAGCATATCTTGCCATTGTTAAGAATTCAAAATGAGTTCAAGTTGCAAGACTGATAATATTTATTCAGTAAATGTACACTGAGAACTTACTATGTGTGAGGTACTGTGGGAAAATCTTACAAAATATCTGGGAAGTAATCTTTAAAGTATTTGGTAAAGAGAGTGTACCACTGATAATTAACATTCTTTTCTGTAATAGAAAGGAAAATATTTTGGAGGATATATATGATGTTATGGGTTAACCTTTTATATTACTGATTTACAGCACCATCTGGAAACTAAAATTTAAAGAAAAAAATAGATGTAAGAAATAGAACTAAGAAGGAGGAATAATATTTTTATATTTTATTGCTTTTTTGGTCCATTACCCCCAAAATGCTTTTTTTTTTTCATTATTTCTTAAAGGAGTTATAAGAACAGTTAAAATTTTCAGTCATTTCTATTGATTCAGTCATTTTCATTGGAGGAGGTATTTTAATAAGTTAGAGTAGTAAGAGCTAATCTTAATCCACTTGGGCTGCTAATGTACTATATAATATACTATAAACTTAGTGGCTTACAAACGACAGACATTTGTTTTGGAGGCTGGGAAGGCCAGGTCAGAGTGCCAGCACAGCTGTCATCTGTGAGGCCTGCTCTCAGGTTCATAGGTGACACCTGTTCACTGTGTCCTCACATGGCAGAGGGGACAAGGCTGCTTTGTGCAGCCTCCTCTGTAAAGCCACAGATCCCTTCATACAGTCTCTGCCCTCATGCCCTGATCACCTCCTGACACCACCACCTTGGTGATTAGGGTTCACCATAGGAAACTTGTGGGAACCAAGGCAGACTATAACGTAGCCTTCACTGAAAGAGACACTCTGGTTACCGTGTGTGAACTCATCTGAGTAACTCACCTGCACTAGCAGATAAATGAGTCCTGTGATGTCTGCAGCATAGACAAGGGCACAGGCACAGGCTATGCGAGTGCTTCCCAAGACCAAAAGCTTGAGAGAGCCAGAATTTAAACTGTACATGCTGGTTTTGGAGCCCTCACTCAAAGTGCTGCATCTTTTTAACTGTATTTTTTATTAGCATATGTTTGCAGTACATAGAAATTACATCCAGTAGTTAAGATATCCTGATTGATGTGTTTTGAAAATTTTTTTCTTCTGCTTTTTTTGTCCTTTTTACCCTTGAAATAAAATGAATTTGTAAAAAAAAAAAATAAGATAGTTGTACTACTGATTTTCTCCGAGGTCATTGAAGAGAAAGATCTATGCTGGTACTGTTCAGACAATTGACTGCAGATGTCCTGTGCTCTGGGTGATTTGGGGATGACAGTGCACAATGTATGTGCACATTGTTGTCCTTGATTGACATGTTTTGAAATTTTTTTCTCTTTGAAATAAAATGGATTTGAGAAAAAAAAAGAGTGACAATTAAAATTTTAAGATTTTGATTTTGGAAAAAAAAAGAAATGACATTCATTTGGGGGAATTGCTACTTACACCTATTGCAACTTGATTTTTTTTTTTTTTTTTTGTATTGGGGATCAAACTCATGACCTGGCACTTGCCAGGCAAGTGCTTCTGCCTCTGAGCTAAATCTCTGGCCCTCACCTTGATCATTTTTGCTTTCCTCTGTCTCTCCTCTTCCTCAGTTCCCCTTTCCATTTTTAGAACACTCCCTCTCTTCCCTACCATCTTTTATTTTGCTCTTCAAATCATTTAGAGAAACCATAGAACATTTAACGTCTTGTATCTGATTTATTTCACTCAGCATTATGCTTTCAAGACCCATCCATTTTCCTATATATGACTGAGATTTATCCTTCTCTATGGCTCAGTAGTGCACTAAACATGGGTATGCGTGTGCCACTGTAAAATGGTGACTCTAACTCTTTGGGGAAGACACGCAGGAAAGGTATGTGGCTGGGTCAAATGGAATTCCTAGTCTTAGTTTTTTGAGGATCCTCCATAGTGGGTAAGAAAGGCACATGCAAACAACACCAAGTTTCTGTCCCACTCCAGTAAGAGCAGCTGCTATCAGTAGCTCAGAACTAGCAAACGCTGGCGCGGTTATGGGGAGAAAGGAACCCTTCGCCATTGTTGGTGGGAAACTGAACTAGTACAACACCTTTTCTAGGGTATTATCATCTTACTGTTTTTTAAAAAAATCTTTTCCTTAATTACCTTTTATCTGTCTTAATCTCACTTACACTGACATTAATAGCATTTTTATTAAAAATTTTTTTCCTTTGGTTTTTCTTTACCGAGTTACAATTAGTGGCAACATTAAAAACCTGTAGTTGACGAGAAAGTGCTGTTGGGAGCAAGACGAATGTCAGATGTGATTCTTTCCTGACTGTAAATGGACAGGGAGCTTCTCTGCATTAGTTCTCTGGTGATACTCTTTTAAGACTTGAAGTCATGTAAAATGTTTACATCATTTTGTTTATTTCACTTAAGTATTTTTCTGGCCTACCCAGAAGTTTATTATTCAAAGAATTGTTTCTTAAATCAGCAGACGCAAGGGAGACCCCACTGGCCCATTCGCAGTGCCTGAGCACCTCCGGCAAGAAATAGAAGAGTTCGAAGCCTACTACGAGCAGCAGCGTGCCAACAAGTACGTAGCAGTCTGCAGTAAGAGGCCGTGGGGTATTAACCTGAGGCAAGATGCTACCCGGCCTGAGCATGCCGGGTGACGTTCCTGCGTCTGCTCACACGGAGGCTGCTGTCCTTCAGTTTATGTCTCTTATGTGTATTAAAGGACTCGTTTACTGGCTTGCTACCCCTGGAGAAAAATGTCTTTAAAGCCCTTCTTTCTGTTAACCAAAGTTAAGAGAATATTTTTAGTTACTAAATTTAAAAGTTAAATGGACACTGTTTTATCAGTTTGAGTTGCTTCTAAGATACTCTCCTGCTTCTAACAGATACTTTCCGCTTCTAAAAGGCTCCTGTTGTATGTCCTGACAGAACTGATGAACAGGGCTTTCACACATGATCTTTTTATCGTGAACTCCAGGGTGTTCATTTGCCAAAGAAAAATATGATTATTTGACCTTATTTTCCTTATGCTCATACATGCATAGGGCCCTAAGATAAATCTACAACACTCAAAGAAGAGAAAAATAAAGAAAGAGAAAAGAAATTGAGGGATCTGATATCCAACATAAAATTAAAACCTAACCAGATGCAGTGATGTGTAACTTAGGATCTCTTCGATATTTGACAGGCTGAGGCAGGAGGATTGCAAGTTAAGTCCTACCTGGGCAACTTAGTGAGAGCCCGTCCCAAAAGAAAAAGTGCAAAGAGGGGTGTGGCTCAGTAGTACACTCCTGGGTTTAATGTTCCTTCCCCCAAAAAAGGAAAGGAAAGGAAAAAAACCCTATTCTGAAAATCCTTTCACTCATCCACAGTAAGACTGTTCCTTCTATTTTTCCTAAATTCCATCATTCTTATTTAGTCTAATTTTTTCGCTGTTTTTTATGTTTTTCTTGGAATGAAGCACTGTGCAAATCCTGTTTCTAGGGAACTCCTAGTTGATAGTGTGGAAGCAGCTATTTAATTATACTGGTACCTCTTAAAATATGCTAGAATTTGCTTCTAACACCCAAAGCTAAAGCTATAGTATGTAGTTTCAGCAGCTTTTTCTGGAAGAATTTATTGCCATTGTAAGAGGGAAGAAATTAAGTTTATGAGAAAAAAGACTGATTCATCTTTATTTTGAGATAGAAGATGTATTTGACAATAGTGGAAAACCAAGAGGTTAGAGGAAGTTGTATCTCAAACATAATTCTTGATTTTGTGTTGTAGTACTAATGCAAGGCCCTGATACTGAGCTGTGTCTTCAGCCCTTTTTGAAACATTCTGGCGGGCGTGGTGCTACACACGTCATCCCGGCACTCAGGAGGCTGAGGCAGAAGGATTTTCAGTGTTCAATGCCAGCCTGGACTCTGTAGCGAATCCAAGGCCAGCCGGAACTACACAGTGACACTCTGTTTTTAAAAGAAATTTTTTTTGAGGCAGGAAGATCGCTTCTGAGACAGCGTTTCGCTGCTGGGCTCAAAATTGCACTCTGCCTGCCTCAGCCCCTCAGAGTGCTGGGCTGACAGGCATACTCCACCATGCCAGCAAAGCATAACGCTCTGAATTCCAAAAGGAAACATAGGAGGTTAATCATTTTTGCCCCATGCATTTATCTGCTGTGGCTACTGTACAGAAGTTTTCTTTGGTGTCAAGAAAGTATCACTTTTAACTTTCTAAATAATTTGCTCTCCATGGTGGCATTAACTTACTAAAACAGCTCCACGAAAGACTTGTTCTTGAAAGTGTCTTTGTGGTTCCTGGCTAGTGTGACTTGCATGCTGGTTATGCTTTTGGTGTCACAGAGCAGATTCAGAGTTCACTAAGAAACAGTTCTCAGCCTGGTGCAAGAATGGGGGAAAAAAAATGTACCCAGAAATGCAATGGACAAACCCAGTGCAAAGCTAGAGTCAGATTAAGGGGTTCTGACCCCTTAATTGCTTTCCTGTGGAACTGGGTCTTGGACTGCACTGGGTGATGGGATTGGCTGAAGCCCCTCTGGGCTACTTTCCCATCAGTAACATTTTAATAAATAGAGTCATGGTATCCAAATTGAAATAGGGTTTTTACTTTAATTTCTTCTCATTGAATATTTTTCTCATTGACATTCATGGGGAAGTGGGGTCCTGAATAAATTTTCTTGCTTGTCTTTTTTTTTCCTCTGTCTTTCAGCAGTACTGGGGACTGAACTTAGGACCTTTGCACTGAGGTTCATCCCCAGGCCTTTTTTATTTGTTGCTTTTATTTTGCGGCAAGATTTCCAGTTGCCCAGTTGTCCAGTTGCTCAGGCTGGACTCTGTCCTCCCTCCTCAGCCTCCTGGAGTGCTGGGGTTACAAATGCACACCCACCTGGCTCACAGAATAACTTTTTCATTCTCTTTTGCTTTTAAAAAAAAAAAAGTTAAAAGATTACTTTCCAAGAGTAAACATTTTTTGTTTATTGTATTTTTCTCTTTGTTGGCAGAGAGAACTTTAAGATCAGTAAGAAATGAATAGTATTTTGCTTTGGGAAAATAAACGTTTTTATCTTAACATGTACCGTATTTGTTTATGGCAACTCAAGTACATGTAATTTTTTTTTCCAAGTCATTTGTCTCAGTACGTGGAGGAAACTGGCCCTGTGGTAATAGGAAACAGGATACTCACTGAAGAATACGAGTTCTTCCCAGAAGAAACTCGAAAGATCTTGGAAAAAAATGGAAGCTTGAAGCCTTTTCTCCTGGGATGTCCAAGTTTTGTTGTGATTGACAACTGTATTGCCTTGAGAAAGGTTACATTACGGCTCAAGAAAAGAAGAAAGAAGAGAAACATGAAAAAAGCAAAAGAGATTTCAAAAATAGAAGAGTATTTACAAGCTACGCCATCACCAAACCCAGCTGCTGGTGGCACTCAACCAGATGGACAGTCCAACCCAGTGCCTGGCGCTCAACCAGATGGACAGTCCAACCCAGTGCCTGTCACGGCCTCGGCACCAGCCTCGAAGGACGCTGAGCCCAAGCCAGCGTCTGCTGACCCCGCAAGTCCTGTCTGTGAAGACAGGGAGCCTAAGTCTGGGCCTGAGAGCTCTTCCAGTCCAGTTTCTGAAGTCGAGAGGCCTGAAGGGGTCTCTTGCGATTCTGCCAAGTTCTTGCCCAAGGCTGCCACACCAGCTCCCTGGGCTCAGTCACATGCGGTCACGACATTCTGTAGCTACCAGCCTTTCCAGGGAGTTGGTGTCAGCCAGACCCCACCCACAGACATGAGCGTGCTGCCTAGCGTGCCTCAGTATACCAGCGTCTACACGCCGTCCTCGGTGGGCGTCTCCTCTGAATACCAGCAGCAGAGGGTGACAGTCCCCCTGATGCCTTCTCTTACAGCCAATGACAGGCCGAAGCAGAATGCCCTCTTGTATTTTAAGGACCCCAATTGGAATGCTGAGAAAGCTGATGATAAACCAATTGCCTCTGAAACGAAGATCCCTGAGGACTCTGGAGTAAGATCTGGAAAGTCACAGCACGACCCAAGTGAGTCCCACGGAAGCCAGGGGCCCTTGGGGAGCTCTCACAGCAGACTTGAAGTCACTGCAGAAAGTGGCCCACATGCACAGGAGGTTGCCGTGCAGGTGAGATTTAAAAAGATTTTAGCACTGCGGCCAAGTTTTCATTTTAATTTTCATTGCCACTGTTTTTAATAAAATCTCTTAAAATTTTTGGTTTTAAGTTGATTACTGAAAATATTTTAAATATATGCACTCTTTTGTTGGGAGTAGGAGAGATAATTTTGCCACTCAGAAATTTGGGTCCAATAAATATTTTTCCCTGCCTGCACAGTACACCAGTTGAGAAGCAAGGTCAGCAGGTGGAGCCCTCGCAGCACCCGCGAGGAGCAGGGGTGCAGAGCAGGGTGTGGGAAGCCTAAGTGCCACCCTCCCTCCTCACCAGGCGCACCGCCTGGCAGCAAGGGGGAGCAGACGGAAGGAGGGAGCAGGCAGGCGGCTCCCCAGAGAATCGGAAAAGGAGTCCGAATGACGCACGTCCAGCTTCTGCCAAACCAGAGTAGGAATGGGAGCGTTTAAAGAGAGACAGCCGGAGAAAGAGATAAGAGCCACCTAGAGAGGAGTTCCTTCCGCTCAGCGTGGGAACGCCTTGAGCCCTTTCCACTTGCCTTTATAGGCTGAGTTCATGGAAGCCCTGTTGAATTGGCCCTCCCCTCATTCAGTTTCTGGTTCCTGGAAAGCTTTGAAACATATGTATAAGTGTAACGAACCAGTGGCATTCCAGTTATGACTTGTGCTACACGATAACTTTTCCTGATGGAAATATTGATAGAAAGCATGGAACATAATCTAATTTGAAAAAATCCTTGAAAAACTTGTGGTCATGTTTTACAATGTTACCTACTTCACTGGAACAAGCGAGGTAATTTAAGTGTTCTGTCCCATAGGTGTCTCCGACCGTAAGACACCAGGAAGTCAATACCGAGCCATTTAGGCCTTTTGAGGCGCAGCAGGTGAGTCATGAGTGGATGGAGCTCTTTGAAGATTTAACTTGCATTAACTTACCTAAGTGGGAAGGATGAGTTACAACTATTTTGGAACCAGCTGGTTCCTTATAAAGTTATCATGGAAGAAACTTCAGAGTGTAACAAAAACTTGTTTTTGTATTGTCAAAATTTGAGAAGAGTAGGCAAAGGAAAGGGTAAGTTCTTTCTAGCATATTCATTTCAAAGTATAATGGCTTTATATTAATTTGTATAATGGTCATGTTTTAACATAACACATAAATTTATGTACATGAATGATACGGAAAGATATTATAAAGACCTTAATACTTTATGAATGATTCAACTAGAAAATCTATATAGATGCTGGGGTAATAACTCAGCAGCACAGTGCCTGCCTAGCAAGTGTGAGGTCATGAGTTCGATTCCCAGTACCCCCTAAAAAGATCTATATAATGTACTTTGTTAATGAAAAGTTATTTAATATACTTTGTTAATACAAAAGTTGTTTGTATAGTTGATACAGAGCTATAGGAAAAATTCAGGTCTATTTTTTACTACACTGGTAGTAAAATGAGAATTGGTGACTGTCTCTCAACACATTGGTGGCTTTTACTCTTAAGCCAGAAGCCATTATCCTGTTTAAATTGAAGCATCGCTGTTAATGTTCATTGTTACTCTGGAGATATTAACTGACAAAATTAGATGTGAGACAGAATAAAGGTAAAAAAGAGGTAATGATACTTACAGAGGTTGAAACTCTGTACCTGGGAAACCCAGACTGATCAGCTGAAAATCCACACCAGAATAAAAGAATCCAGCCAAGAATCCATATAATATAGCAACTTGTTAGAAAGAATATTAAAAGACAAGAGTCATTTTTTAAAGCAACAAAATGGTAAACTACTTAAATCTATGTAAAGAAAACTTTAAAACACTAAAGACGCACAGAAGGTGTAGATGGAAAGGTATTCGTGCACTTGGCCTGGAAGACCTACGGTAGTAAGACATGGATTGTCCCTCAAGCTTTTTTAAAGTTTAGCACAGTCCTACAATGCACATGAGCAAATTACCTCGCAATCCAGCAGCCTAGAAGAATGACCAGTGTTTATTGTCTCACATTCCTCTTGGTCAGGAGTTGAGGATGGGTTTTCTGGGGTGATTCCTAGACCCTCCCGAGGTCACCATGAAGGTGTCGACCAGGGCTTGGTCATCTTCAGGGGTCTGGGGCTGGAGGTCCCGCTCAAGGCGGCTCACTCAGGTGCCTGGCCAGGTGGTGCTAGCAAGTGGCAGGAGGCTGCACTGCGCACCCTGTGGACCTCCACATCCATGCCACCGTGGCTGCATCGCATTCCCTGTATTCTGTTGGCCTCACAGAGCAGGGCAGCAGTGATGTGCGTGCAGTAAGAGAGGTTTATACAGGGGTGTGAAGGCCGGGGGCTGGGCTTTGGGGCCTACTTTGGAGGCTGCTATGCATAGGATTTATTTGAAACTAGACAAATAGATTCCAAATCTCCTATGTGCAGCCCACTATAGTGGTTGTAGTCCCAGCTCCCCAGGAGACTGAGGCAGGAGAATTGCAAGTGTGAGGCCAGCCTGGACCACTTAACTAACCTGTCTCAAAAAGGGCTGAGGTTGTAACTCAGGAGTAGGGCATTTTCCTAACATGGGTGAGGTTCTAGTTTCCATAAGTAAGAGCCCACTGGAAGAGAATATAGAAACTTACAGTATAATTAACATGATAAATTAAAAGTGAATGAAAAAGTAAATTGTTAGATACATAGTGGTAAAAGCAATGGGCTGTCATCCAGAAAAAAACAAAACAAAACAGTTTGAGTTCCTACCTGATTTCTTACGCTAAAATAAATTCCAAGCAGGTCAGAGATTTAAAGGTAGAGAAAAGAACCCATAAATGTACCCAGGAAAATAAAGGAATTTTCCCCCATAAGATCAGTAAGCAGGCCCAGGGCTATAGCTCAGTGGCAAGTGCAAGGTCCTGAGTTCCAGTCCCAGAACCAAATAAAAAGATCAGCAATCAGTATGAAAAATGTTTGCTTATGTACATGTACACACAAGAAAAGGTAATATACATGGCATACATGCGTGTAAGAAATGCATACATACATACAGGATGTCAAAACACACGTGACAAATCTGGAAATTTGTTTGCAACATGATGCATGTAGAGAATTAATTTCCTTCATATGTAATAGGAAGGGGGGGGAATAAAACATGGAGAGTAACAGAAATAGATGATTTTTAAATGAATGAAAGAACTACCCAGCCCTACCTAAATAAGAAAACCAGTCCTTTGTGTTACTTTTTTTAGCACTGAAAAAAAGTAAGTGAAAATTTCTGGGAAAGGCAGTGTGGAGTTTGTCTGCATCCGTGTATATGTGTAGAAACCATTGAACGAGGACATTTGTTTTTATGTTTTGTCTGTGTATTCACAAAACATTAAACCCAATTTAAATGTCTATCAGGAATGGGTTAAATTATGGTATATGCATTTAAGGAAATACTACACTACCCTTTAACAAGGAAGCAGTTCTGTATTGACTATGAAATGATTTACCAAGACCCAAAATATAGTTAAGGAAGAAGTAATGTTAGAACTTTGCATTGCCTGCTACTATTGGGGGAAAAAAGCTTTATAGTTTTAACCAATTATAATATGGAGCCCTTAAGTATCTTAAATGAACATTACTTAGAATTATGAGAAATGGAAAATGATCTACATTCATCTCTCCTATGTTAATAGATACAGTCTTTTAGGTCTTACTGAACATGTCCACATGGGGAAGCAGTGCGGTTAACAGGTGGGGTAGCATCAAACAAGCGTATTTGCAATTTGTAGTCTTTGAGGAATATATTATGAATTTTTAGTAAATTTCAACTACTCTGAACTTAGACTGATACCATCTTTTAAATGTATACTGGGTGCTGAGTTTTCTTATTGTTGAACGTTTAAATAATGTCAGCTTTCCACACTTACAGATATAAGAGCTTGTGAACATTTTTGGCTATGGCTGGTGTGTCCTGAGCAGAGCACCTGGTATTGAGTTCTTATATTGACCTAGCTCCAAACCAGGTAGTTACGCCATTTAACCAGTCATGTTTGTCGCCTCAAGTAATGGTTTGCATCAGACCCAGGTGTGCAGGGGCACACTCTGGGAGGCTGAGGCAAGAGACTGCAAACCGGAGCCAGCCTGGACAACTTAGCAACTTGGCAAGATCCTGCCTCGAAATACAAATGGCCTAGGGATGGGGATGCGTTCTTTTCCTCCACTGCATTGGGAGAAAATTGGGAGCGCTTTCTTAAATGAGCCTTGGTTTCAGGACCTGCTCACCAGGCTAGTTGATCACTAGCTTCTTGCCCAACAAAACTTACATTTACATCCTAGTGCTTTCTTCTGGGACTTTCAGAAGTTACCCCACACACCTAACCCCTGTTTTTCTGACCTGTTAAAGGCAAAAATAATGCATTTCTCACAGAAACATGGTGAAGTTTAAAGGTAATAATGTAGAGGTAGCACTTAACTTGCTGCCTAGCTCCATTGGCAATCTGGGGTAGAGGGTGTAACTTAAATAATACCAGGTTGCTAGTTATTGTGATCCTTTTGCCAAACTGAGAATGAAAACAAAGAGTGGGATCTTAAATCAGAATGTCTTGCTCATGGGTCACAGTAAGGTTGACAGTTCACTGTTTGAACTTGGACTTTATTCACAGTGCTAAATTCTCCAACTGGACAAGCATAACTGAGCCCCTCTAAGGTATACCAGTGTCAAGCCCTGGCCAAGGTCACAGTTCTCTGGTAAACCTTAGAATTTTGCATACTTGACTCCTTGCCTCGGCAGGATGCTCCGGTATAGGCTGGGGATACAGGAGACATGGAAGATGGCCTGGATTTGTGCCACACCCTGGCTGCCACAGGGGGGCAGTGCTGGCAGCAGGGGAAACTTTGAGGCATCCCTGCTTCAGATACAAGAGTGTGTGGTTCCCAAGGTCCAAGCTGCTTAAAAGGGTTTTTAAAAAGCCTTACATAAGGGATGTGTATTGTTTGCCAACAGTTTATATTGCAATATGATTTCTGGATTTTTAAGCTGGTATAAGACACACGTAACTGAAAGCAATTTGTTGATGACAATTTGTCTTTTTGAAATAACCAGCAATTATCTGTGTAAAACATTTAAAAGTAGGTCAAAGATAATATGTTCTACTCATATCTAAAATATTGGCTATGGCTAGTGTGTCCTGAGCAAAGCACCTGGTATTGAGTTCTTATATTGACCTAACTCCAATCTGGGTAGTTACGCCATTTAACCAGTCATGTTTGTCACCTCAAAAGACAATAACGTGCAACTTTAAAAATCTAACAGTTTCTGATGTTAATTGTAGAGAATGACATTACAATGAAACTATTGATCTAGTTAATACTGAATCCTACCAAAACTACTAAATATTCAGAACTGATTATGTATGGTATTAAGACAAGTAAATATTCAGAACTGATTATGGTACAGATTGAAAAGTTTCATTATGAATTTAAATAATACAAGTAATTGTGTTTGTTTTTTTATACTGGGGATCAGATTCACTGTGTTGCACTTGCCAGGCAAGCACTTACACCGCTGTGCTAAATCCCGAGCCCCAAATAATGGAGTTTTAAAAAGAGCTAACTCTGCTGAACCATGTTTAGGGGTTTTAATTCCTGAACTGTAGTGACATTTCCCTTGTAAAATTTCATCTTCTTTGCATTCTTTCTGTTTAAGAAGCAGTTTATAAGTAGGCTTTTTAAATGTTTTAAATTTACTTCTAGGGGGATATTTCACAGATCGAAAAGGATTACTGTGCCTTACAAAATCAATTTAAGGAAGCATGTAAGACTTACGTGCACCTGAAATTCAAGAGCTTGGAAGAGACCGGGGACCTGGAAGAAAAGCTGAAAAGGCATCTAGAAGAAAACAAGGTGACTCTTTAATTGCATGTGACATAAGGGGGAGCATCCGAACACTTGGGAACCCCAGTTAGCTAAAACTGGGCTGTTGGCTCAACAGAAATCTTTCTTAAATGTCTCTAAAATGTATTCAAGCAACACTGTTTCTGCAAATTGCTTTTGAGAAAGGGACTATAAGCTAGACTTTCCCTTTGTCTGTTATTTAGTTTGCCTGGTTAACTAAAGCTCTTTCTCGAGTGACTGAGTTCCGAGTTCAGTTCCCGTCAGTACTGAGTGGCAGTCTCTTGGCAAGGGCTCTGACTGTGAGTCCTGAAGCCAGACTCAGAGGGCTTAGATCCCTCCGGGTTCTGTTCTTATAGCTCTGGTCCTGGGCATGTTACTTAACTTCTCTGTACTTTAGTTACTTGTCTTGTCTGGAAAACGTAGGTGACAGTGGCTCTAGTGACAGACTTCACGGGGTTCGCTTCCCACCTGCACAGTGTTGCAACCTGCCTGGCCTACTGGAGTGGACATGGTGGCTTTTGTGTGTGACTCTGGTGCACAGGAGGCTCAGCTGCCACTGTTGTAACTATTGCCACTGTTACTGTGTCTTCCCTTACTCCCAAAGCAGTATGAAGACAGTTCCTGCAGCCCCTCATCCCTCTGTCTGCTGTGAATCTGCTGATCTGGACTTTTGTTAGTTGAGCTTGACCAGTGCATAGTACCAGGTATGGGCAGGGCCATGCTGAATTAATAAGGCAGTGGACGTATAGATGTGAGAAAATCACACTGTGTTTCTTTTCTAAAAACTTCTTTCTTCTATTTAGAAAGGTAGCAGCAGCAACAACAGCTATCCATCTATGAATGTATTTTAAAAAGGAAGAATTTGTTCCAGAAGTCTAGATCAATAGCTGGAGTAACAAATAATAAAAAATGAAATGGGTGGGGCCTTAATCAAGAAACTCATTTATTTGGAATTTAATTAAACCGGAGGGCGAGGGTCAGTATGCAAAGGAGGCTGTCATGTTGTTCCCCAGGACTGGTTCACTCTCAGGATTGGACGTGGGGAGGTCAGAGAATGGAAAGAGTTATATGGAACCAAAGAGTTCTCTGCTCAGTTGCCTGGTTAGGAGGGAAAAAATACACTAAAAACAAACAGAGGAAAACCTGTGCAGCACGACAGAAGGGAAACGGGTGTGAATATCCTGGTCTCCAGCCGGCTTCTCTCTCGCAACAGTGACCCTGCTCATCCCTGTCACCTCCACACTGTAAAACCTGCTTCTGACCCAAAGGGAACATTCACTGAGTGCTAACCGTGTGCCAGGTACAGAGGACTGCAGGAGGCATCATGGCAAAAGTGTCCTGGGCAGGGCTGTGATTGCTCAGTAAATCACAGCTTCTGCTTGCCATTGTCATGCACTTCTCAAGGAGAAAGGGAGATGCAGCAACGCAGTATGCGGTGTAGACTTCTGTGGTCTTGGGAGTTCACTTTCTAACAATCCATATGGCCGTACCTGTGGCCAGGCTGGCCCTGTGAGTAACGAGGCAGACTGGGCCCCAGTCGCTGATGGAGGGTGTTTGGTGAGTGAAGTTTTCTTTCCAGCAGGAGCTTTTCCAGCTTTGTAAACCGGTGGTCTCAGTACTGTATCTGTGCAGTTCATCAAGGCCCCATTATTCGTGCATGGGGTGGATCAGGAAGTTAGTGGGACAGAAAGCAACTTGAGAGGAAGGAGCAGCTCTGACTGTGCTCTCTGGCCCGGGGCTTCTTACCTTAGTACGCTTCCGGTCTGCTAGCCGTGGAGTGGGTATATGATTAATGCGTAAATTTTGAAAACATAGGAAAACATGTTTCTGTTAAACCCTCAAACTGCACTTCTTCCATGTTCTTGCCACTTCCTGAAGCAGTTCTTAAGTTCCTCTTTGTGGGCTGTGTTTATAAGGTGTGATTAAAAAAATGTGATGACTGCTCCTGCAAAATGCCATCTGGTGGAAAGGCAGGCTCGTGAAAACATGACGATGTGTCCTCATCCACTGAAGTCACCAGATCTGGCACCATGCAGCTCCCGGCTCTTAACCCAAAGTCAGATGACTGTGAAAGGTTAACGTTTGAATCAAGTCAGGAGATTGAGGTAGCTGTGATGGCACAACTGCAGACACTCACGAAAGAGGACTCCAGAGCTGCTGCAGAAAGTGGCAGGAACAATAGGATGAGTGTGTGAAAGCAAGAGGCAGGACTGTGAGGGAGATGAATGCAATGCATTTTTTACTGTAATAAGTTTTTTAAAATTTAAAGTTACACTGGATTTTTTTGATCCCACCTCATGTGGCTGTACTCTGATATAATCAATCTGGGTTTTAATGAGACAGTTCTTTAATCTCTCAAAGTATAGACTTGGTGCATCTTGAGACCTTCCTGGTGAAATGTTTCCTGTCAAGATAAACTGCCCATTTCCACACAAAAGCAGATAGGACTCAGCTGTGGTCACTTCCTTGTTACTCATGTAGCAGCTGCGTGATTAAAGGGTGTTCAGTATAAACAGCAAGTGAGCTCATGTCATGCTTTCACTGCCTGAGCTGTCTGCACACTCACGCGTCTGTAATACTTTATGCCTTTTGTAACCTGACCTCCCTGAGCTCATTGCCAAGTAGGTTCTCACGTCCCAGCATAACCTTGGGCTGTACCTAGTCTCCCAGCTGAGAGCCAGGGCCTGGTGAGATCACAGGCTCTGAGTGGAAACAAGACAGGGAACAAGTGCGGTCGGTTCGGCTGCCAGGAGCAGGACCAGCAGTTGACATTGGTCCTGGTCATAGAACTGAACCAGGTGCAATACCAGATTTGTAAACAAGAGTAGGCACCCAGGTCACAGTGATGACTTGACACATTCAGGACTAGCAAAGGTTTTAGCAAGGAAAATGTGGGCAGGCGAGAGTGTCACTGAACTGTCAGTGAGCCTCTGCCACCCGGGGATTGGAGGCCTCTGCCTTTTGCAGCCCCTGAAGTCAGGAGTCCCAGTAGGCTGGTTGTGGGGTACACTTTCCTCTCAGGGCAAGGCCCCGTGTTTCTGTAGCTGAGGCTTGTCCGCAGTCACCTGGGTGCATCTGAACCTAAGCAGGAAGTGAAAGCTGCAGGAAACCTGACAGGAAGGGAGAAGGTGCAGCTTTCCCTGTAGCAGAAGTATCCAGCTGCGGGCACACACGGCTCTGGACAGCTCGGCTTGTGGCCCCACGGGATTGTGGATGTTTAATATTATCATTGATTTCCAGTGGGGTTTTTCAAGACTTGATCATGCAGTGCTTGAAATCGGACCCTGCTGGTGACAGGAACACCGTGTAGGGAGGGCGAGTTGCATCGCTGCCTCCTCCTCCTGCGTCCCCTGCACAGTCAGCCGGAGCTACCTGTTTCGCACTCCTGGCAAGTAGGATGCAGCGGTTACTGATGCCAGTGATTCAGCCCACGTAACTGCATGCCTGTGAGGATGGATGTTTATTACTACTAGATATTTATATTTCTTACTAAACTTGGGCTTGCGTTATTTTGTAAAATAATTAAGTTAAACTATAAAAATGGAACTTTCATTACTGATACTTACTATATTTTATATGCAGTCCAAAACAGTTTCTCTCTGCTCAGTGTGGCCCGGGGAAGCCAGAGGGTTGGACGTGAACGGCCCAGAGCAGACAGGAGTGAGAGTTCCTCAGAGCCACTGATGTGCCCAGGACCTCAGACTGGACACTGCTTTACGTGTTGCTGTTAGTTGTTTCTTATAAACAGTGTTCTGATTAACTGGTTCACATTTAAATTGATCATTAGAAGTACCAATAGAAGAGAGCATTTTGCTTCTGTGACTGCTGGTGTTTACACCAAGCGTGTGGCCTGTCCAGACCCCTGGATACCACTGACTGGATGGTTCAGAAAGGACCTAAACTTCATAGAGTATCTGTAAGTTGGGACATTTCAGAAAGCAGCAGCTGCCTGACGGGACAGGGTATCAGCGGCATTGAGCCCCACTCTCCCGGGGAAGGGAGCCGAGTTTTGCTTCTGCGTCACACTGCCTGCAGCCCTGGCCGGCACTCAGCCCAGATGCGCTTAGTGAGCCCCTGGAGGAGCCCCGTTTATGTTTTTAAAAGCAGACAAAAGCTATAGGCTGTGCCACGTGGAACCTGTTCAGCTCCCCTGCACTGCACCCGGAGGCCGTGGTGAGCGGAGTTGGGTGCCCAGGGCACATCAGGGCAGCTTTTCCTGTAGCCGGCATACTTGGTGCTCAGGACATGGCCAAGTGGTGTGGGCGCCAGGGCCAGCTGAGCCACAGGGCACTGGCTCGTGGGCATCTGCTTTCTAAACTCAAGTTACCGTGAAAGCCAGGACACTGTCACCACTCCAATCTCTCAGGGTTTTTTGGTGTTTTTTTTTTTTTTAAGTAAATCTTGCCATCTGTTTAAGTACTTTCTAAAAGTACTTTTTTTTTTAAAGATCTCAGAGACAGAATTAGATTGGTTCATCCAAGACTTGGAAAGAGAAATTAAAAAATGGGAACAAGAGAAAAAGGAAATCCAAGACAGACTAAAAGCAATGAAGAAGAAAATTAAAAAGGTTTTGAATGCCAGCGAAACGTAAGTGACAATTCACAGGCAATATTTTTTTTAATATTCTGAGGTTTCGTGGTTGTTTTCATATTTCTTCCAGTTAATTTTAAACTGTATCAAGTAAACATTGATAGGTAAAGCTCTTACATTGTTTTTATCTCATTTTAAAAAGCATCCATTGACCATCTCCTCTGAAACTTTCTGAGCCTAGTCCGTGTTCAGTAAATCATGTCGCAATGGAGTGGCCTGGGTGTGGCAGCCGGCACAGGGCCAGTTTCTTCCTAATCTGACTGCGAACTCACCTCTTAAATTCATTTCCTTATTGGTAAAATAAGGGGGTTGAGGGTAGATCAAAGATAGTTTATTCATGCTTTGATCCTGTCTTTAAATGATTAAAACTGGACCTTAGAAGTGGAGAGGTGGCCAGCACCTGCAGACCTGGCATACCTGACAGTGGGCCAAGCGCCTCGGAAGGTCCTCAGTGATGGTGCCTGACCCCCTCCGGCTCCGGGCAGTGCTACATCATGTGCCCCCAGCCCGACCCATGTCTACCTCCGGGTGTCAGCATCTGCGCCCAGTGGCTGAAGTGAGGCCCTGGATTGCGTTCAGTGCTGCCCTGGGCAGGGGTCCCCTCCATGGGGACCTCGGCAGGGCTCAGCCTCGTCTTCTCGGTTAGCTCCAGCATCTCTCTCCATCTTCTAGCTATGTGTTACTTCTTGTGCTCTCAAGCTTGGCAGCCAGCTTTGTGATGGCTGAGGGCTCCCAAAGGTGCAGCCTTGGCAAAGGCTCAGGCTCAGAACTGCCCTGGCATCACTCCTGCTGTGTTCCCCTGCTAGCACACATCTCAGGCCACGTCCAGATGCAGCAGCATAAGAAGAGGAAGGTGGTCAGACGTGGACTGTAATCCCAGCACTCAGGAAACTAGAACTTGAGATCCTTCTGTCTCAGCCTCCCACATAGCTGGAGGTACAGGCATGTGTCACTACACCCCAAGTCGTTGTGTCATTTTGATTATGGACAAAGTAGTTTTATTAGTAGAACACATTTATGAAAGCAGTAATGTCTGTAAAGCTTCGAATATTTTAGAGATCCTGTCTTAATTATGTTTCTAAAAGTGTGGGAAGGGATCTGGGTATGGTGACACATTCCTGTAATCCCAACATTTGGAGAGGCTGAGACAGGAGGGTCCCAAATTTGAGCCTACCCTGGGAGATTAAGCAATTTCCTGAGACCCTGTCTCAAAATGAAAACTACAAAAAGGCTTGAGGATATAGTGCAGTCTTATGAGCTCAGTCCCTCCTACCTTGAAAAAAGAGTGGAAACATTTGTATTTATATTTTTATGTGTTTACTTGAGACATATACTGTCTTACTAGACTAAATTAGAGTAAAACCTCAAGATCTTTTTGGATTCCTTTCTTAGAAGATTTTTTGGGGAACAAGCCCACACCTTCACACTTGCCAGGCAGGTACTTATACCACTGAGCTAAATCCCCAGTCCCCAGGGTCCCTTTCTTAAAGGCTGTGAGGAATGATCTCATTGGTTTTCATTGGTATCTCACTTACCTGTTAAGAAATGACTCAGACTCAAAGTCTAACTCACGTATGGGCAGTGGCTCTGTCCAGAGGTGGCTCTGAGATGGCATGGAGGACTTGGGGGAAGGAGAGGGCATGGTCCCGAGGAAGCAGAGCAGTCATCTGGCTGGCTGTGTTTGGGGTCAGTAAGTAGTGGTGACTGCACAGTATGTGAGGGTGGCCGATGCCGCCCAGTGTCACCATCGATGACAGCCAACCCGTGTCCTGGGGCTGTCGAGTGGGCGGATGTGGGTGAAAGTCAGAGACAGGGTCCTCATGTTCCTGTTAGAGTGAGAACTGCTGCCCACACTGATGGTTTTGCTGCTGCACTGGGCACTGCCAGGTGGCAGGCATCTAGGATGCCTGTCACCTGGTAGGGCGGCCTGTGCGCCGTGCCGTAGTGCAGGGAAGGGCTGCCTGTCCTCCAGGACACACAGGAAAATTCCCCCGGGTATGAGATACTAGAAATGAAACAAATCATAGAAATGTGGAACATTCCAGAAATGCTTCTTTGGATGTGGGTACAATTCACTGTGTAGAGTTGTGTTAAAAAAAAAATCTCAATATTAATTTGACTTTGGTGATCCTATTTTTATAGGTCTACACAGAAAAATGATGGAGTGGATAAGGAATATGAATTGCGCCTGAATCAGTCCCTTGAAAACAGGCAAATTAAGCTTTAATTCACTTTACTATTTTGTACTCTTCCAGAGATAACCACACTAGATTTCTAAATACATTGCTGCTTGCTTATTTATTTATTTATTTATTTATTTATTTATTTATTTATTTTGTACTGGAGATTGAACTCAGGACCTTGTGTTTGCCAGGAAGGTGCTGTGCCACTGAGCTACATCCCCAGCCCTTACCTATTTCTTTTAAATAATTTTGTACTTAATTTGTTTATTTCACTTTAAACCAATATTTAAATAAACATTTAAGCATTTTAAGTTTACCATGTTGCTGCTTTTATTTTCCATTGTCTGTATAAAATATCCCGAATTTATGGTTGTCAGCTATTCCCTTTATTTTCCTGAATTAACTTGAAACTAAAAGTGTGTTCAAAAAGTTTTCTCTCAGGCCAGGGCTGTGTAGCTCAGTGGCAGAAGCACTTGCCTGGCAGGTGTAATGTGGGTTCCATTCCCAGCACTGCCAAAAAAAAGAAAGAGAGAGAGAGAAACCTTTATGTTAATGGCAGTTTGTTTGCTTGTTGCTGTGTAATTGTTGTTCCATTAAGGAACCTTTATCATGGGGCCTGTAATGTCTTTACTAGTGGACATTATATGTTTGCACATACTGGTAACCAGGGTACCTACCAGTAGTAACCAGTTGCATCTTGCTTTTCTCATTTAATATGTTTCTATGTGTACATTTCCATTCTCCTACTGGTCCATGCATGGCCTTCTGTTTTTTAGTTGCCTGTTTATTTGGACATTTTATTTTATTTCCATTTTTATCTTTTAAAAGTATGAGCATGAGCTGGATGTGGTGGTCCACGCCTGTAATCCCAGCACTTGGGAGGCTGAGGTAGGAGGAGCACCATGAGCTTGACACTAGTCTGGGCTGCATAGTGAAAAAAAATTATGACTGTGAATAATGTTGCACAAATCACTTTTTCTGTTGGATCACTTCCTTTTCAATATAGAATTTCTGGCTCAAAAGATGAGGGTTAGTTTATAAAGTTGGTTCAAGACAGCCAGATTGTACTCTAGCCTCATAAATCTGTGAATGGGTGCGGAACCCTCCTGTTTCTCAGCAGCCCACTGGGTACTCCCCATTGATTCCGCGTCTTCCTCTGCCCGTTTGTAGGGCACAGAGAGCACGCCTGGTATCGTGTGTCACATGACCCACCGAGGCAGGGAGTGAGTCTGAAACAGAGGGTGCATGGACGGGTGCTCAGCGCCAACCTAGCTTGCAGCCTTTGTGCTTTCATTGGCTCGACTGTTTTTTCAAGTTTGTTTTTTCTTTTAACATCTGCAGTGACACATTTACAAATGAGAGGATGAGAATAGAAGATGAGATAAAGAGAGATAGAGAACTGTATGAAGAAAGTCACCACAGGGCTCTGGTTGCAGAGGTGAGACCATTCGTTTGCTTTCATGTTTCTTTAGTTGCACATGGGGAGAGCAATGCTACTGAAGGGGGTGGTGGTGAAGGGTACCCTGCCACCCTAAAATAACCATGCTTCCCCCTTCCTCCACCTTTTCTGTTGTTATAGAGAGGCACTCATGATGTACACCAAATTTTGTAGCCTACTTTCCTTATTCAACAGTGTAATTCAGTCATTTCTCAAACTGTACGTTTTGAATAGCTCTATTTTATTAAATCAACTGATATGCCATGAAGTAGTCAACATAAAACATTTGCCAGTCCTTGAAAAGCAAATGAAAATGTCCCACTTGTTACAGATACACTCTGCCCTCCTCCACCCTCCTAGAAAAACACACACCAGTGTTTGTTACTGTTTGAGAAACTACTGACACGAAAATGACAATGACATCTGGCTTTTCCTTTATTTCTCAAGAACAGTTGTCTAAGTTTTTTCCTGACTAAGGAAACAAATTGTATTTATTGATAAATGTGTCTGTAATCATTCAAGGAAAATAAGAAAAGGATCAACTTATGCAGTCTGCAAACATTAGGCTTTTCACTGAATTGGGCCGCACCAGTTCTCCTGAGGGGGAATGGAGCCTGAGTGTGTGGAGTTCGCTGCGGTCTCCACCTCTGCGTCCCTGACCCGTGTGTGGTTCCGCTGTCTGCCCCTGGCCACTCGGTTTGTCTGGAGGCGGCTGCCGAGGTTACAGGCTCTGGGGTTAACAAGTTCACAGTGGGGCTGTGATTCAAATCTGGCTGCCGAGCAGCTCTGCTCTGAAGCCGTTACATTCTGGCTGGCTGGAACCACTGGTGGTGCCTGCATGACTGTCCCATCGCACGACAGTCTTGCACCTGTCCCTGGTGGTTGGGGCCCGTGGGAATAGGTTAAAACAGGGCAACTCTACGTTTCCCCAGCAATTCCCACAGCAGTGGCCGTGTGGCTCTCAAGGAAGCCACAGAGTCTGAAATGGGGTGTTAGTGCCAAGAGCAGCTCCAGGGAGGAGCCCGCTGTTGGGGTTACTGTGTGCCCTGGGCAAGTCCCCTGTTCTCCACACAGGGCTCCCCTGGCTGTGGTTGAGTGTGACAAGAGCACGAAGCTGCAATTGGGAAACGCTGTGAGGAGGGTTCCGAGATCGCTGTGACACTAATGTAATTTCACTACACTGTTTTCAAATCCTAACGTCGTAATTTGTGTTCACCTGGATGAAATTGTAACGTCACCAAGTGCTGGTGGTCTTGTCAGAGCTCATTAAAGGAAAAACTGGAAAGCAGTTTGCACTGTTTCCACTTGAACCATTCAGGTAGGTTCCATTATTCTTTATGAAATCCTTAAGCATCCTCTGATCTGCTGGCAGGTATCTGTGCTGGAGAGCTGGAGAGAGGGTGAAATACACAAGTTACAGACCATGGCCGCAAAAGCCGAAGCCTACCTTAAGAGCCTCACCAACAGGTAGTGTGGATCCCCGTCTTCTTTCAGAGTATCACTTAGGACATAGGAGAGAAGCATTTGAAAACAATTTTTTTGAAATACCAGGACCATTATTTTTGATAGTTATGCAACATATTCACAAAAAATCAAAGCATATGCACAAAAGCAATTTAGAAAATCATAATTCTAAATGGAGATATCGCTAATTAAGGCTTTGGAATAAATTCATGAAGTATTTGGGAAAAAAATCAAAGTTTATACTTTTTTTCACGAAAAAATACATACGAGATTTTCTTCAATCTGATTTTGAAAAGTCAAATAGTATTCTAGTCTACAGAGATAACCACTGGTCAAACACCGTCAGGGTGTGGGATAGTCAAGTTATTGGCAGGTTTTTGCTAATGTAAGCTGCACGATAGTGAACATCCTTATCGTTAAGTCCTTGTACACATTATTAGTCATTTCCATGTGAAAAAATCTGAAACAAAATTGATGCTTTCAAGGCTCTTAAAACCTTTTGCCCCAGTTTCTTTCCATAGTAGCTTTTTTAACAGTTTCTCTGGCAAGTGTGGAAATGTAAAGGAATGTCAGATACTTTAAATTTTTCTAGCTCTCCATGATCTTTACTTGTTGGTTGTTTCGATTCATTCTAGAATATGGTTTACCAGGGAACCCTTGGGGGTCTCCCTCAGCGTGGTACTTAGTGCTTCTCTGTGCAGCTTTTTATTTACCAGGGGTCATGCCCAGGGCCTTGAGCAAGTGAGGTAGGCCCCGCTCCTGAGGGACACCCCGGCCCCTGCAGCTTCACACACATGGGGTTGCTTTTCATCTGGTTCCTTAACTGTGTTTTCCACACAGGTTTTACATTTTTAGCCCCAGCTTTTTCATCCTTCCTAGTGCTTGTTTTTTGATTAAGATTTCTAACCCTCAGAGCTGAAGCAGAGATTGTGAGGGTTATGGAAGGGCTTTTGTTTCTTGGGGAGGGGGTTGTTTCTGAGGCAGGGTCTCACCATGTACTTCAGGCTGGCCTCGAACTGGGGTGATAGTCTTTGCTGAGCCTCCTAGTGCTGGGATTACAGGTGTGCACTACCACGCCCGGTTTGGGGAAAGTTTTAGTATAGACCTTTTTCTTCATTTTCAAGATCCAATTTTTTTCAATAGAAAACTTCTGATTAAAGGAAAGTGGGTGTCTGGATTCAGATCACAGGACTGGCATTGCTGAGAAGAGGCCTCAGACGCCTCTGTTAACAAGGTGCTCACCATTGGCTACTTTCTGGGGAGTGGGGACGCAGACCGTGTCCAGTGCGCCAGCTTTGCTTCCTTCTGTCAGACCCTGTAGTATGAGGAGGATTATTTCTTGGGGATGCTGTGCAAATCTCTGCCCATTCATCAGAGGACAGCAGAAGACACCAGCAAGGGAAAAAGTGTGAGGAGCGAGGAGGAGGGGAGAAGGAGGCAGAGTGAGATGTGCCATGCACAGGAGCCCAGGAACCTTCACTAGGGTAACATTGCAGGCCAGGACAGGAGCTGAGGCCAGGAACAGCAGCAAGAATGAAAATTGGGGTTCAGGAGTTAGAGGAGGAGGGAGGGGGAAGGAAAGAGGTTTTAAAAACAAAGCTGTGATCTATACATTTAACTGCTCCCCGAGTGATCATGATTCCCCTGATCTTCAGACTTGTACTGATGACGTAAAAATTTGTTGGATTTCTTGAAAAATATTCTTGGATTTCTTTAATCTGTGTGAGGAGAACTGACATGATCACAGACTGATGTTATTGATCTTTTCCAGAATGCTATTTGTCACTGGATTAATGAAACACAGAGGTCATGAATTTATCTCATCCTCTTATCCCTTAGTTTCATAGTAAAGTGGGAGTTTAGGTTAGGTCTTATTGAAAAGATTTGAATGTGCTTAGCTGTCTTTTTTTTTTCTTTTCTTTTTAAATTTTTGTCGTTACGGGAGTTTTTTGTTTGGTTTGGTTTTGGGTATCTGGTGTCGAACTTACAACCTTGCACTTGGCAGGGAGACACTTATGCCGCTGAGCTATATACCTGACCCATGTCATTGTTTTTTGAAACAGGGTCTTGCTGTGTAGTTCTGGTTGGCCTTGAGCTCACTATGTAGCTTAGGCTGGCCTCAAACTCTTGGCAATCCTCCTGCCTCACCCTCTCAAGTGCTGGGGTAACAGGTGTACACAACCATGACCAGCTTAATTTTTTTTTTGTAAAAAAAATTTTTTTCATAAAAAAATAGTCTTAAATGCAAAGACAGGCTATAATGTTAAATGTGAAGATGTCAAATGAATAATCAAATTTTTAAATTTGAGGAAACGAAGTTTGTGACATTTTTTTCTACCTACTTGTTTAGGGTTTGTTGTAGCAATAATTAAGATTTTTCCAAAGTGTCTCTGGTAGCAAGTTTGCAAAATATAGGCATACCTCCCTAACCCACGCCCACATCCCGGGTTCTGGGAGCTGAACCCAGGCCTTCTCACCGCATCCCCATCCCTTTGGGCTGAGGCAGGAATACTGCTACAGCCAGAGCAGTGAGAGTTGCCTTTTTTTATTTGTTTTTTGTGACAAGGTCTTGTTGAATCACTAAGTGCCCAGCCAGGGTTTGAACTTATGATCACCTGTCTCAGCCTTACAGAGTTCTGGGATTAAGGCATGGGCCACCATCCCAACTGAAATACACAGCTCTTTAAAAATAATTGTGTGTATGAGAGAAACCATGTTAAATGTATTTTTCACTCATGTTTAAGTGTTCTCTTACATGCAGATGCTTTTTGTAGTTAGTACTAAATACTTTCATATCTGTTAACTGTCTTTCCAGTGATTCTGAAGCATATCCCAACAAGGAGTCTGATATACATTCATGGGAATCATTTCTTTCTAATGTTGCAAAAGAAATTACAAAAGCAAAGGTAAGCTATAAAATATATCACAATTCCATCTGAATCTTTATGATAGTACTCAGGAAGCTAATGTCATCATTCTTGTTGGAATTCATGCCATTTTCTTGAGCTAGTAGCTATCATGGAGCCAGGGAGGGCTCCCCAGCACCCAGGGTGCCCTGGGTTCCATCCCCAGCACCATATATGAAGGGGTGCTGTCTTCAGATTTGCCCCTGCGTGCGTGGAAGGGTTAGTGATGTTACACCATCTCGACTATCAAGGTCTTATTTTAAATTTCTTTTCTTACAAGGAACAATTGTCTTCACACCTTGCATCTAATTTTGACCATTTGTCATGAATAATAAGACAAAAAAAGTAACTTAAGAATCACAGTTTTCCCATGAAACATTAGAAAACCTTCCTGTCCTCTGTTCTGCCACAGTCTCAGTTTGAGGACCAAATCCGAGCGATTAGGAGTGGGTCCCGGCTCCGAGAGCTCCCGCAGGTGCGGGTTTCCGAGCTTTCCTTTCCGGCCAGCAGAGTGGTAAGTCCGAGGCTGCGTCTCCATGGGGGAGGGGGAGGAACAGCGCCTGGTGAATGACGGGCGGAATGTGTGACAGTTTGCCATGGATGGTGCCACAGTGGTCTTCATGTTTTCAGGCTGGTGCTGCCTTTCCCAGCCCTGCATGGATGGGGGAGCCGCCCACTGCCAGTCTGTCACTTCGCCTGCCTCCTCCTCCGGGTGCTGGGAGTGGGAGTGGGAGTGAGCCCACGGGGATCAGGGGCCCAGCACTGAAGGAGATACTGGTGTGGCGGGTCCTCTGTGTCCCTCCCAGCTGGGATTCTGCTCACTGCTGCATGGCTGGGGCCGTGAGACCAGAGTGGGATCCGTTTCCTTACCGAGTTGCAGAGCAAGCGCCACAGCGCCTGGGCACTTGTGGCTGTGGTGCACCAGTTTTCAGTGCAGTTTAATTGTGGTTGCCAAACTTTTTCTTCTTACTTTAAAATATACAACACAGCAAAGAATACCATTAATTATATTTCATGAACATCACATTGTGACTGGCCCTAGTGTTGCGCTGTTGTATTCTAGGGTACATAGTTCAAAGATTTGAACAGAAAACAGCTGTGCTGTAAATGCTGAACTGAGGTGAACTAGAGCCGTCTAAGATTAGACCAGGAGAATTTAAAGACTGGCGAAGAGTAGATTCCGGGTGCAGTGTAGCACGTTTTAGCACCGCGTTGAGCCCTTCTGGTTCCCCAAGGTGGGCAGCCCTGTCTCTGGCGCCTCATTTGTGTGTTCCTGCTGTCACCAGACTTGCCCTGGACTCTTCGCCCCGGGCAGCGCTGTCCTGCCTACTGGGCCTCCTTCGGCCTTCCCAGCACCTGGGAGGTCTCAGGCCACTCCAGGAAACCTGGCCTTACATCTCCCAGGGTGAAGTGCAGACACCTCGAGCTACAGAAGATAATTCTTTTGAGATCTGGACGTTTTCTCTCCATTATACTAAGAAATACAGTTTTATTCATAATTACAAATCACTTCTCATTTCCAGCTTTTCTGAGTTCTTACCACAGGTATAGAGAGAAAAGACTTTGGATCTCAATAGATTATTTTACTGTTGATTTGTAATTTTAGTTATGTCAGTTTATAAAAGAATTTTCAGGGGCCGGGGATTTAGCTCAGCAGCATGAGCACCTGCCTTGCAACTGCACAGTCATGAGTCTGATCCCCGGGACCAAAAAAGAAAAAAGAAAAAAAAAGAATTTTCATACCCAAAGTCTTGTGACCTTTCAGCATGCTGGGAACTTGTCCCTGAGAGCCATTTATTTTGTGTCTGGCCCCTGCCTCATCCCACCCTGGGTGTAGAGTGGAGAAGAGAGTGTACGTGGGCTGGGCTGGGGAAGAGAGGCCAGAGCCTTGGGCAGAGCGCGGCCAAAGTTTTCGTGGTAGGACACTGGTGGCAGCGTTCAAGAGCCTGGGGTCCGGGCCTCCCCATGAGCGTCCAGTCGGAAGTCCCAGTGAGACAGTGGTTCGCAAGAGGAATGGGTCCAGGGGAGGAATAGGAGAGAGGGGCTCGGGAGGGAGCAATGTGGGGGTGCTGGCGGGGGGGCAGCGCTCCAGATAGAAGGAATAGCATCCTGGGGGGCTGGAAAGAGAGCAGGATCTACTGTGTTTTCAGATCAGGAAGAGGGCTGTAGGGACAGCAGCCCCAGAGCCAGGGAGCCTTGGTCTCCAAGCTGCGACTCCCAACCCTCTGGGCAGCCAGGTTACTGGTAAAGGAAGCCCAGCACATCTCACATCCAAACCCTGCTAATGAGCTGGCCAGAAGGGAGTGGGGGAGTGAGGGTTGGAGCCATTTCAGGTTGGCCAGGTGTGGGTCTCATCTGTCTGAGAGCCCTGCTGGTGAGGGTGTGGCAGCAAGAGCAGGAGAGGACAGCCCTGAGCAGCCAGTGAGAGCCAGTGTGCAGGCTGGCCAGGAGCTCTGTGCCAGACTCCACGTCCGGGTCACCCTGGGTTGACCCAAGTGGGTATACAGATGGGGGTCACAGGGTCACTGGGCATCAGGCAGCACCCAGGGGGACTCCATACTTGGGGGGACAGAGGTGAGAACTGCATTTGAGAGGGGCCAGGTAGGTGGCCCCACGAGGTGTCCCTGTGCTCCAAGGGGTGAGGCGATCTGGGGTCTGGGCCAGTGTCTATCAGTCAGCAATGGTTCAGCCAGTGGGAGGCAGAGGGGACCATGGGCAGGTGGAGGGTTCTCACTGAGTGTTTTTCTCATTTTACCAAGAAAATTATGGAATTAGATGTTTCAGATCCATCATTGTCCTGACAACCAGCAAGTCACAACCAGTAATTCTTCTAAAGCAAATGCACTCCCCTGTATGGAGGTCTCCATGCGCCTCCCCCACCCCCGCGCCCCTGGGCCTTCCTCCTCCTTTTCCTCCTGACCCTAATGTTCTGACACTGCACTGTGCTGTGTTCACAGTTACGTCCTCAGCTGGCCCCCTCGCCTCCAGAGCCGGAGAGTCAGGCACCCTCGACTTCTGTGAGTAGCACGAGTTCTGTGAGCAGTGCACCTGGGGCAGCCCGCAAGGAGGGTCCCTCAGGAGAGGCCCCGCCTGCACCAGCGCCCTCTCAGCATCTACCAGCATCCCCTCAGCAGCCACCGGAGTCCCCTCAGCAGCTACTGGAATCCTCTCTGCAGCCACCGGAGTCCCCTTTGCAGCCACCAGCATCCCCTCAGCAAGAGGCCCCACCTGCACCGGTGCCCCCTCAGCAGCCACCTGAGTCCCCTCAGCAGCCACCTGAGTCCCCTCAGCAACCACCAGTGTCCCCTCGGCAGCCACTGGTGTCTGCTAGGCAGCCGTCAGCATCCCCTCAGCAGCCACAGGTGTCCCCTCGGCAGCCACCAGTGTCTCCTCGGCAGCCATTGGTGTCCCCTCGGCAGCCACCAGTGTCCCCTCAGCAGCCACAGGTGTCCCCTCGGCAGCCACCAGTGTCCCCTCAGCAGCCACAGGTGTCCCCTCGGCAGCCACCGGCATCCCCTTGGCAAGAGGCCCTGCCTGCACCAGCACCCCCTCAGCAGCCACCGACCTCCCCTCAGCAGCTGGAAGGGGCTTCCCGGGCAGAGCCTAAGAAGGCTGGCCAGGGAGCGCCGCCAGTATGGAGCCCTGAACTGTACCGGAGAAAGCCTGTTACTCCAGGCCAGGTTTCCCTCCTGAGCCAGTCACCAAAGAGGCCACTCACCCGCATTATGGAGCAGCTGACAGCGATCTTCCCGTGCTACAACAGGTAGGAGTGCCAAGCGGCCGCCCTCCGGTCCTGATCACCTGAGGTCGTGGCCTGAAGGTGTGAGCCCAGAAAGGGCCGCATGATTGTTTTGCTCCAAAGGCAGCTGCTGCAGTTTATAAACATAGAGGTAAACCTTGTGCTGGGGGGACGTGGGAGGCTGGGGAGGAGACCCAGAGCCTCGAGGTACTGCACAACACTTGCCAGACAAGCGCTATGCTCTCTGCCCTCAAATACAAACTAGAATGTGTTGAGACTGAGTGTTCCCCAGGGTAACGCGGGTGGAGGTGAGGGGACCCACCATGGCCATTTGCTAAAATGTTGAGTAGCTTTCCTGCACTTGTTATGGGATCAATGAGTACTGCAAAACAATAGTTTTTATATCATTTTTGGATGAAAATTATCTACAACAAAGAAAGCAGCAGCAAGTTCCACCTTGTACACCTTGCTAGAAGTGTGAAGACTGACTGGATCCCATTGGGTGCATAGTTGCTGGGCAACCCTGTGAGCTCAGTGGGGGTCATTTCTGAGCCCCCGCTTGGAACGGGTTGGGGTGAGGCTGGGGGGGGGGGAAGAGAGCCCCCCTCCCCCACTCCGGCACAGGCGCAGAGCAGTTGCACCTGCCCTGTCACTCCTCTCCCAGACAGTGTTAATTTCAGATTTGGAAACAGTGCAATCATAAGAATGTGATTGGCCAGAATGAATGGTTTGGTTTCTCAGTGGAGCCATCCCTGTCCCACAGATGATAAGTGCATTTTGTCTACACAGGGTCCTGTTTTGCCCTCCCTAATTTTGAGAAACAGTGTAAATCTGCTCAAGGGCTATTAGGCCAGGCATAAAAATATCCACCTTCTAATTACCACAAGTACCCTACAAATAAAATTGTTTGTAATTTTGATTGAATTCAGCAGAGATTTTTTTAAAAAATCAAATAAATGTGTCCTAATTTTCTGAAAGCTGAAATCTTTGGGGTATTAGAAATTATAGTAGGTATAAATATGAAGTTCTGTTGACTAATTGTATAATTCTCATTTGATGATAGAAAATAGTCATGCTTTGAACTTTGTTAGTTTTTTTTTCAAGGGAAGAAGTCTTCCAAACTAGTTTCTTCTTAGTAGAAAGATATTTTACTGATTTCAAGTAAGAACCATTGGTGTATCTAAGCATTTGATGTCACAAACTTATCTCCTAAAGTTGAGGATGTGGGTACCCCAGATAGAGACCTAGCAGGTACAATTGTTGCTTTGGAATTAAGTGGATATCGGGGGGGGGTTGGTATTTGTTTTTATGTGGGGTTTTTTTTTTGTCTTTTTCAGACAGGGTCTCTATGCAGTTCAGGCTGGCCTTGAGCTCACTTTGTAGCATAGGCTGGTCTCAAACTCACAACGATCCTCCTGCCTCAGCCTCCCGAGTGCTGGGATTACAGGCATGAGCCACCATGCCCGGCTGTATATCAGTATTTTAAAACAATATTGAAATTGTCCTGATTACTGCTTTTCATGTATGGTTTTTATTGTTCTGTGGTCTACAGATTATTTGTGTATTTTTTAGGTTGAGCTATTGAGTTAATATTAGTAAACTATTTCTTAGCAGTGGGAAATGTGATTTTTTTGTTGTCACTTACTGCTTCTTTCCCCTTTCAGCCTTGAGCTTGCCACCTTTATTAAAAGTGTTCGAAGCAAGGGCACATTCGTAGGGATGACTATTGATGAGATTGTCCACAAGGTGACAGAGTACATTCTAGATGAGCAGAAAGAGAAAAAGGTATTTCAGAAACATTCTACTTCACCTTTATTCATTTACCATTTAAAAACACAAAAACTTCACACTAAAATGTAGAGAACAATTTACTAAAGATAGAAGACCTGTCACGATCTCAGATAACTGATCTTTGCTTCTTCTCCTGCCAGGTCTCCCCCCTCCTGTCTCTGCAGCTAAATCGAGAAAAGGACAAAGAAACACCCAAGGCCAGCCCTGCTGCCTCTGTGACCGCATCCCCCCAGAGTGCAACCCCAGTGAGCACTGGGCCACCAACCACTGGACCACCGACCACTGGGCCACCGACCACTGGGCCACCGACCACTCAGCCACCAACCACTGCGCCACTGACCACTCGGCCACTGACTACTGCGCCACCGACCACTGGGCCACCGACCACTGGGCCACCGACCACTGGGCCACCGACCACTGGGCCACCGACCACTCGGCCACCGACCACTGGGCCACCGACCACTGCGCCACTGACCACTGGGCCACCGACCACTGGGCTACTGACCACTGGGCCACTGACCACTGGACCTGTGAGCGCTGGGCCACTGACCACAAGCAAGGAACAGAAGACAGATGTCCCTGTATGTGTAACTAACTATAGCCCCATCCTTTTCTATACAGCCTCATTGATTTGACCCTAAAATTCGAACAGAGAAACCCCATGCAGCAGTTCAGCCACACACACATACTCGTACACATGTGCACACATGTACATACACTTACACACATGTGCATGCACACACCTGCGTGGCTTGCACTCATTTATTTGCACAGACTGGAATGGAACTGGCTCCCTGCCGCTGCATGGTGCACACATGTGAGATCGTTTCCCAACATCACAGTGCACTGGTGTGACAGGTGACAAACAGGCATCACAAGTATTTCACCTCGAGTCTATTAACCCTAAAACACTGTTTTCTCTCTGAAAAAGATTTGAATTTCAAAATCTTTTTAAATGCTATTTTAAAACAAGACTCCCAGCCAGCCACCCCCCTGCAGTCCCCTGCTGAGGAGGCTGAGGCAAGAGGATCCTGGGTCTGAGGCAAGTGAGGCAGGGTAGCACAACACCTGCCTCAGAACTGCAGAGCCAGCTTTCTTGAGTCTGAGCGCTTGCAGTCACTGGAAGGGACTCACCGCCTGCACCTGCAGTGGCAGAAATGTTTGAAGGCCACTCACGTCATGAGCTCGTGAAAGAGTTAATCTTTATTCCTCATTTGTTTCCACAGGCACCACATGTAAACGCGTGTGAGATCTGCCACGAGGTGTTCAAATCCAAAAACACGCGTGTGCTCAAGTGCGGGCACAAGTTCCACAAAGGGGTAAGGGTCCTCTGCGTCCCTCGCATGCCTGGTGTTTCCTGTGGCCCACACACACGCCCACACTCACACCACACACACCACAGCACACACACGCACCACACACCACACACACCACAGCACACACACGCACCACACACCACACACACCACAGCACACACACGCACCACACGCCACACACACCACAGCACACCCCCACACACACCCGGGTGCTCCCTGTGCCTGGGACTGGTGCTGTGGCGGGAAGTGGGAGTGTGTGGAGGAGAAGCCTGTGCCCTCCGGGCCTGTGCCCACCCCACCCCACCCCGGGTGCCAGGGCCTGCTGGCCGGAGGAGCCAGGGCTGCGGGAAGGCCAGGCCACCAAGACCGACCCACAGGGGACTGCTTTGCTGCTCCGGCCGGTGTCTGTCCCCAGCAGGGGCGGCGCTGACCGCTGACAGGCTCCCTCTCTTGCAGTGCTCCAAGCAGTGGCTGAGGGGCCCCGGCATCTGCCCCGCCTGCCGTGCCCGCACCCTTGCCCTGCACCCCGGGGCACCCTGAGCCCACCGCACCTGCCAAGCCGATCTGGGTGGCTCCCCGTGCAGTCGCCCCTCCATGTAGATGCTTCCTTGGTGGCTCAGTCGTGGTGTGAACAGTGTGTCGCCTCCTCCTAGCACCCTGGACTGCTGCAGGGGCTGCTCTGGAGCCTGTCAGTGCCTCGGCGCCACCGGCCGGCCCAGAAGACCCCTGCCCGCCGCGCCAGCTCCCTCTGCAGGTGGAAAGTCTCCTAGCAGCGCCACCGAGGACCCGGGCTCTGTATTCCTGTCCCCCAGGAGCTGATGGCGGGTGTAATGACGTGTGGTCCGTGCTAAAGCATCGCTGGGCTGGCGTTGACCCGGAGGTTCGGCCTCCTGAACCTTTGCTGTTGCCCCTTTATTCCCCTGTAGATTTTTAAAGTGTTCATTTTTCATCAGAGAAGCAATCTGACTTTTGGAAATCAGTTACGGAAGACACTCCTGGCACAGCCTCTGCCCTCACCCTCCCAGCAGGCCGGCTGCTATTGAGGCCCCTGGCACCCCTACCCCCTTCCTGGTTTCCCCGGAAGCAGAGCTCGCGTGGCCCCGGCAGTTCCGAGGTGCCCGCGTTCCCTCGCCAGTTCCGCCCCTGTGTGAAGTGCTGCATGCCACTCTGGCCCTGGCCCAGGGACAGCGCCATGCCTGCTTAGCATCTGTTTACAGCCCTGGCGCCCTTCAGTGACCTGAGACGGCACTGACCGAGGAAGGACAGTCCACTGCTCCGATTGTGTCTCGCTGTGTTCTTCGTCCCACTGACAACTCAAGAGTCCTGCATGTGTGCGCAGAGAGGGTCACCATCCTCTGCCCATGTCCCTGTGAGCCGTGCCGTCTTAGTGACTGGACCTTTGCCACTCTTAGTCCAGCCTTGCCCGGCGGGGCTGCTCCAGCACGTCCGCGTGTTCGTGACCATGGAGCGCTGTGCACGTCCACATCCACCGGGGCCAGTTTGTAGCAGTGCGTGTGTGTGCAGTGTGCTGTGTGCTTCCCCACCAGCCCTGTGAACCTGCTTTACCCCCAATAAAGTACACCCAAAAGACCATGGCTGCAGTGCTGCTTGCTGGGAAGTGCACAGTCCTGGGGACTCCACGCCCCCCGATGCATGGCGGCCTCAGGGGCGCCCACGTCGGACCAGGGTGACACCACCCTCGTGGTCACAGGCTGCCTTCTGAATCTGAGAACAGCTCACACAGGGATCACAGCACTTCCTTTTGGGTTAAAGTCAAAAGTGTCCCCGTGAGTGCACTGAGGACAGTGAGGATAGTCACAGACCCGTCGTTCAGGTGTGTTGAGGTGTCAGGTGTAACAGGCGGCAGTGGGCTGCTCCTGAGCACTGTGGATTATTCGTCGACGTCACACATAGCAGGCAATCCAGGACAGAACGGAAGGGGCCCCCAGCCATGCCATGGGTGGCCCCATCTCTAAGGTGACCTAAGGTAGAGCAGACAGAAAGCCCTGCTACAGCAACCCAGTGACCTCAGGAGGTGTGAAGAGCGCGGGTCCCCACCACCGCCACACCACAGGGTGGGTAGGCTGAGCATGAGGGCCATAGTGTCTCCAGGGCCCAGAAAGAAGAAAGTGAGGGAGAAGGTAAAGCTTCAGCCTGCAACAGGTGACAGGAAGGACATTGTGCTGGTCATGGCCCCTTCCTTCTCTTCAATCTGACGGATGAAATGACGTCCACCTGTGTGCTTTATGCAACTGGGGTGAGACACCCCTGGTAGCCACTCCTGCGGCTGGTGTGCCCTATGCACCTACTGTGTGCACAGCACCCACTCACACTCGGCACTAGACTGGAGGCAGAGGCCCAAGAAAGTGTCTTACAGATGGACAGCCAGCAGACAGGCACGTGACCTAATCTCGGGTGCAGAGCAGGGCCCCGAAGGAGAAGCAGAGCTGTCATACATAAACTGGTACACGGCACATCCTGCTAGGTCCTTAGCACGTTAGCCCTGGGTAAAGGGAGCTGGTCACTGCTGGGATGAAGGCTGCAAGGTGCCCGGACAGTCAGGCCCCGTGGGAAAGGTCCTGCTGGAAGAGGCAGCCCCTCCTCGGCGGGGCCCAGATGGGTGAAAGGAGCCCAAGAAATCAGACCATCCACAGTCACTGTGAAGGACTGCTTTGTCCCAAGATCCCCGTCACCTTGGGAACCCTGTGATCCTGTCGGGAAGGGCAGCTGCCCTCGGGCTGTGCCGAGTCGCCTACCCCAGGGCTTTGCAGTCCATCCCGCTCGGTGATGTCCAGCTGGAGCCCTGCTCTGGATCCCCTTTGCCAGTGTCTCTTCTTGGGCCCCTTAAAGGGGAAAGAAAGAGCAGAAGTGGAGAAACGGACCACCCTAGTCACCTGCAGAACCCTAACGAATCATCAGTCAGGTGAGATCAGCCAGCAGTCGGAGAAAGATGTTTAGCTGCATGACTAATCCTGGGTGTCCTTCTAGGGGGGACCGTGACCTCTCAGAGAAGAAACCATGCAGGGGTCTTCGGCCCCACCCTTTCCCTCACTGGTCCTTCTGACGGCAGAGAAAGAAGAGGAAATGGTACAACGTAAGAGTGAGTTTATTTGCAGAGGAAAGAGGTACAAAGTCACTCTGGGCAGCCGGGGCCCCAGAGCTGGCTGACCCCCAATGCGGGGCAGCCTCAGCCCACCCAGTCCTGGGCCCTGCCTCACCCCGCCCAGTGGCTGTCCTGGCTGGGTCTATAATGAACGTCTTGGAGCAGTGTGAGAGGTCAGCCTTCTCCTGCCCTTCCTGGGACAGTTCATCCGAAGGGGAACTGGGCTACTGTCCGAGTGCACCTGGCCCAGATGCTACTGCAGTCCTGGTCAGCTTCCTCTCATTTGTAGGGGGACTTTCCCTGCACTCGCCCTGCCTGTTGGGGTCCTGTCCCTACAACAGGAGATACATCAATTCCAAATGGATCACGGTCCTAACTGTAAAGAGTAAAATAATGCAGCTTCTACAAGAAAACATTTTTTCTACCCTTTGAAACAGTTTGTGTAGGAAACAAAAAGCAGTGTAAAAATAAAAAGCTGACAGATTGGCCAAGCATGGTGGTGTGTCCCAGTAACCTCAGCACTCTGGGAAGCTGAGGCAGGAGGATCCCAAGTTTGACTCCAGCCTGGGCTATTTAGCAACTTTGAGGAACTCTGTCTCCAAAAAAAAGTTGTTTTGGTTAAAGGTTAAGGCTGTAGCTCAGTGCAAAAGCTCTGACACACTGCAGTTAAAGGCTCTTTATCAAGTTGCCATGGAGCATCAAGAAGCAGATCCCAAAGAAAAAGATGGACAGCCACTGTGAGCAGAAGCAGGCAACAGTTTGCCAATCTGGCAAAGGCCAGGGAGCAGCCCAGGGCAAAGGCCCCACCTTCCACCCCCAGTGGGTGAGGGTCCATTGGTACCTGCCCCCCTGGGGGGTTCCTGGGCCCACCACAGCAGATCTGCTCGCATCCCCCATCTGAGAGGACACTGTAGGTCTTCTCAAAGTTGCCCGGCACTGGCGGGGAGATGGCGTAATCATCCAGTTTGCAGGCTGCTGGCTGCAGGTGGAGGGACACAGCAGTGGTGGCGGTCAGTGTTGGATTTTCCGGAACTGTGTGACCCAGCCCTTGAACACCACTGCTGCAAAAATTTGGATAATACAGACTTGAAAGCAGTTCCTGACCCCTGCCTCACTTCCCTTCCAGTGCCTGTGGAAAAACTGTCATAGGTCCTGTGTGTCCCCACCTTGTTCACTTGGGTCCCACTGGACGCTCAAGCTCAACTGTGATGGGGGAATTTACACCACTGACCTGGGTGGGCGCTGGGCACCAGGGTCCCCTGAAGGGGGAAAGTCTGCCACACTGGCACCGCAAATACCTGGGGGCTCACGTTTACAAGGGCCATCCCCAGGGTTTCTGCTGAATGAGCTCTTTCCATAGCCCCTCCCTCTACTCTCTCCCCACCCCCCTTCCCGTGGCTGCCCTGGTGGGGGACAGGGTCCCCACGTCTGTCCTCTGTGCTGCAGAGCCTCTGCATGCTCCTGGGCAGCCACTCCCACAGCAACCTGTGTCCACTGCCCTCTGCAGCTCAGAGCGGGCACTGCTGCTGCCTGGGGAGAGTGCAGGTAGCCAGAGCAAGTGAACTTGGTGGGGGGTGTCCTCCAAGAAGCCACCTGGAGGATGCCGCCAAGCCCAAAGTGACTCATCTGACCACCTTTGGGATGGGCTGGTCCCTGGGCCATGGTGCCAGAGGAGCCTTCCAAGCACAGCTGGTGTGGGTTACCCGGCTGGGGGGGACCTTGCACTTCAAAGAGAAACTGCTCTGTCCAGTGCCTTTCTGCAGGACAGAGGTGTCATTGTCCCAACAAATACCTGGGGGCTCTGTGAATAAACCCCGCTCTGTTCTCCAAGGTCCCCTCTGCCTTCAGAAGTTCTGCTCAGAAACCTTTTGCCCCTTTCCTTTCTACCTTTATTTCAGCCTCTATTATTTGGTGTGATAGAAAGGTCTTATTATAGCTCTCCCTGCCACCACTTCCAAGAAACCTGCCACCAGCTCAGGCTCTGTGTCCTGAAGTGCCACTGCCCTGTCCCAGGAGCTAGGCCAACAGCCCTACAAAGCACTGGGACAGACGGGCACTGTGCCCGGGCCTGGCCACTGCCCAGTGCCCAACAGACTCAAGGATTTTGCTTCCAGATTCAAAACCACCACAGCCTCTGGAAGCCAGGGAGGGCAGGAGGCGTGTGCCGGATGGAGATGTCACAGCTTAGCCCCAGGGACAGGGCCACCCTTCAATCTGCTGGGTGGCAGAAGTGGGGTTCCCAGGGTACAGGCAGGGTGCTTGGGGTAGGCTGTGTGCCAGGACCCAAGACGGCATCTGCCAGGCAGGCAGCCCCTCACCACGAGCTCTGCTGGTGACGTTAGGTTCAGGGGACATCTCCGATCCAGGCTCACCATGTTATTTATGACGTGGGCCCCTTGTTCGCCTCTGCCTCCGGCCCTTGTTCCCTGGTGGCAGCTGGATCTCCTGGCTCAAGTCAAGCCCCTTGGCGGATTGGGAATGGCCCCCAACCCACTGTCACCACACTCCCTGCCACCCCACCCAGACAGCAGTCTCCTTCCTGTCCTCACGCATCCTGCCACACCCCATTCCCTGTAGGCTGGTGGCCCTCTGGAGGTGTGGCGCCTCTTGGGGCTTTGATTTTTGCATTCATGGGGCAGAGATAAAACCTAGCATGGTGGCGCACACCTGTGACCCCAGCACTCAAAAGGTGGCTGAGGCAGGAGAATCATGATGGGTTTGAGGACTGACTGAGCTACAGTAGTGAGTTCAAGGCCGGCCTGAATCACACATCGAGACCCTGTCTGGAAAATCAACAGGAAAGAAAGAAGGGAGGAAGGGAGGAAGAAAAGGGGAAGGAAGGAGAAACAGTGCTAGTAACTGCTCAGTGAGCACTGGGCAAGACCCTGGGCTCCAGGAGAAGGGCTCACAGCCAAGCGGAGCGGCCCCTGAACCCCGGCCGGCCCTGTCCACTTCCTCCTCCTGCAGCCAGGGATCTGGCCCTTGTGGTCCCCATTGGTGCCCCGTGTGATTTCCCCCTGCGCCCATCTCAGGCACTCCACCCAGTGTTCCCAGTGTGGGGTCCGCGCGCCCTAGGACCCTTTAACATGGAGGTTAATTTGTTCCCACTTCTGCAGGTGCAGAAGCAAACAGAGCTTACGGAAGGCAGAGGACGTGTCGAGGTCCCTGCTCCCGCCGCACATCTGCTGGTGACTGCATCCTCCGTGGTGGTGGTGGGTTTGTGCGGTGTCTCCTGAGGGTTTGAGCTGACATTTCCTTAGAGACAGATGACTCCCAGCGTTTCTTCTTGCCCTGCTTTGCAATCCACGTACCGTCTTTGTCAAAATGCCTGCGTGAATCTTCAATTGGTCTGAACCATCAGGTTCTCATAAATTGGGTAGTAATAGTATTTATAGATTCTAGGCACGAGCCATTTGTCGTTTATATGTTTTGCAGTTTTTCTTCAAGTCTGTGGCAAGGGTGCCTATTTTCTTGACAGTATGTGTAATAGTCTTTTAAATGATTTAATCGATGTGGAATTGTACATATTTACAGAGTGTGATATGTTGACACACTCTTACTTTGTGTAATGATCACACGGGATACTGAACATGTCCACTGCTTCAAACATTTATCATCTGTATGTTGGAACCTTCAAAACCCTCTTTCAGCTATTTTCAAATATTCTAGAAATTATTATTAACTATAGTTACCCTGCTGAGCTGTGTAGAACACTGAGCTGAAATCCTCCTACTAACTACATTTCCATAATTATTAACCAATCCTTTTCTCTGTAATCTTTTGAACTTTTGAAGAAATCAGTCTTTTTAACTTTTTTTTTTTTTTGCTAGGCAGGTGCTTAAGCCACCAAGCTAAATCCCCAGCCCTTTTTTAACTTATTTTTTAGGTAACAGGAATCAAACTCAGGGCCTCCCCCTTGCCAGGAAGGCACTGCTCCACTGAACTATATCCCTGGCCCAGTCTTTTTAACTTTTGAAAAAAAGATTTTTCTTTATCTTCCTTTATTTTATTTTTTATTTGTTTTTTTTTTTGGTGGTGCTGAGGATCAAACCCAGAGCCTTGTACCTGCTAGGCAGGTAAGTACTCTGCCACTGAACCACACCCTCAGCCCCTGTTTTCAATTTTGATAAAGTTCAATTTAGTAATTTTTCTCTTTGTTTTTATTTTTTGTTTTTTGTTTTTAGTACCAGGGAATCAAACTCATGACCTCATGCTTGCCAGGCAGGTGCTTGCGCCACTGAGCTAAATCCCCAGCCCTCTTTGTGTTTTCTTTAAAGAAACCTGCAGAGCTGAGCTGGATATGGAGCCCACACCTGTAATCCCAGCTGCTTGGGAAAGTGAGGCAAGAGGATCGCAAGTTCGAGGCCAGCTTGGGCTAGTTACTGGGCTTCTGTTTCAGAATTTAAAATATTAAATAAAAGACCTAGGGGTGTAGTTCAGGGATACAGTGCTTGTTGCGCATGCATGAGGTTCTGGGCTCCAGCCTCAGTACCACACACACACACTCACACGCACACACACACACCTGCAAAGCTAGGTCAGGAAGACTTTCTTCTCAAAGTTTTATACTTTTTGCTCATACATTATTAGGTCTCGCTCATTTTCGTATCTGCTGTGTCGTCCATTTTCCTTTTACATGTGGTTAGCTAATTATTTCAACATCTCTTTTTATGATTTTTATCCACTGGTATGGTTTATATCTAGATGACCCTGCTCATGGGTGGGGCTTTTGGAAGGTGACTGGATTACTGTGTTCATGGCTGACTTGCTATTAGGCTGCAGGGCCGAGGTGTGCTGGGCGAGGCCGGGGAGGGTGGGTTCACCCTCGCTAGCTCCTCCCTGCCCCTCTGCCTCCTGTGCACCCTGCAGCCCTCCTCTGTCCTGCCCTGTGCCCTGTGCCCTGTGCCCTTCTGCCCTTCTGGGGGCCGGCTGACTGCTCTGCATGCGCCACAAAACCTAAACCCAAACAAACCTTCGCCTTCTACTTGCAGTGTTGAGTATTTTGTCTCAGAGATGAGAAAGGTGACGAGGACTGTTGTCCTTTCTCCATTTATTTGTTGACTCTATTGAACATGCAGTGGACCCTTGACTTCCACACTCAGTGTGTTCGCAAGGCCTGCTTGTAACTCATGTTGGTTGTAAATCGACTATTTTTCCCGCTGGGGATGTAGCTCAGTGGCATAAGTGCCTACCTGAGTTCAATCACTAGTACAAAAAAAGAGAAAGAAAAGAAAAGAAAAAGGCTATTTTTCCCATAAGAAATCATGGAAATACCCATAATGCATTCTGAGCCTCCCAAAACACCTCTTAACTAACCTTTTCATAATAAATAAAGGATTGTATAGTTGCGTAGTTTACAGAAACACCAGTAACTCTCCTGGTGTGTTTGCTCCTAATTTATTAGAAACAACAGTTCCACGCTATGTTCACCACTTCAGTCGGCCTCTTAGGCTGGCAGGAAGGGCGAGTGAACAAAGCAGGTGGCTTGGAGGGAGAGTCCCCTTCCATAAGGACATGGGGAGTCGGGCTCTCTGCTGTCCCTCTCTCCTCGGGAGGGTCTGTAGCCCACTAGGACCTGCTCCTGGCCCCCTAGGTCTCAGCCTTTCAAAACTGAACATCGGTCTGAGGTCGTCCGATTCTTTGACACTGTTCTTTCCCACCGCGATTGCTTTCTTCCTCCTTAGCTTCTTTCCTAGTTTTTTGGGGCCATGGAGATTGCAGTAAGCATAGCAACCACAAAAAGCACTGACCAAAATCACACCCACAAAAACACATCTCGGCTCAGACCGAGGCTTTTGGACACTTACAAATGCTCACATAGGCTTTTCAGGGATCACAAGTGTCTGTGCACAACCACGCAAGCGGCTGGTGTTTGGATCGTAACTCAAGACATTGGTCATATTAAACCTAAAATTCTGGTTGTAATCCAAGTTGTTCATATGATGAGCCCAACTGTATACGTGTGGAACTGTTTCTAGAATCTATTGGCATATTTGTACTATTTTTTATCCCTTGATTAGTTTATAGTAGGTCTTTAAATCTTATGGTTTAAATCCTCCCCTTTTATCCTTTTTCAAATCTACTTTTAGATGTATTTATTATTTCCATATGAGTTTTAGGATCAAGTTGTCAATTTTTAGTAACAACAACAACAACAACAACAAAAAAGCCTGATTGGACTTTGATAAGGATTGCATTAAATCTGTAGATCAATATGGGGAAATTTGACACATTAACATTCTTGGTTCGTCTACTGCTTGAACATGGTATAACTCCATTTAATTTCTCTCAGGAATATGTTGTAATTCTCAGTACATGGATCATACAGATTTTTTTCTTTTTCTCTTCCTCTTCTTTCTCCTCCTTCCCCTTCCTTTTAAATATTTTTTATTTATTTACTTATTTATTTTGCTGTGGTACTGGAGGGTCAAACCCGGGCTCTTCACACTAAGCTATGTCTCCAGCTGTCTTACTCGCTTTCCTGTCGCTGGAAATATACTCAACGTTCAGAGCTTAAAGTAGAAGAGGTTTATTTTGTCTCATAGTTGAAGGGTGCTAAAGCAGAAAGGGCTTGGTGAAAGGCCCAGCAGAGGGAAGCTGCTCATGTTTTGGTGGACAGGAAGCAGAGAAACAAGGGCTAGGGAGATGTTTGCTTCCACATCTTAGCCCCGGTGACCAGGCCCCACCTCCTAACAGCATGTGCAGCTCTGAACATGATCTAGTCATGTTTTAAAAGTCCCACCTCAGGCCAGGGGTTTAGTTCAGTGGCATAATCACCTGCCTGGCAAGTGCAAGGTCATGAGTTTGATCCCCAGTACCAAATAAATAAATAAAAGCCCCACCTCTAAACACATGAGTGTTTTGGGGCACATTCCAGTGCAAATCATAATAGTCAACCCTGAACCCCAAAAGACTCATCCCATCCCATTACACAAAATTCATTATGTCCATCTCTAAGAGCTACCAGTCACCAAAGTTTTAATAGTTCCAGCATTGCTGAAAAGTCCAAGTCCAAAGTCCCTCTGAGACTCAAAGCAAACCCTTAGCTGTGAGCCCCTGTGAAAATAAAAAAGAAAATTAAATGCTGCTGACATAGAGTAGCACAGGGTAAACAAGCCCATTCTGAAAGAGAGAAATGAGGGGGAGAGAGGAGCAGGACAAAACCATGACCAAAATCCAGCTGGGAAACACATATAGCAGAAGTCCAGGGAAAGTTATGTCCAGTCCCTATGGCACAGTGGGTTACAGCCTCATGGCCTTGTTCTTCAGTGCCTGTGGCTTTCATCAACAGCCACTGTTTCATGTTCCTTGCATCTCCAACTTCCTGGAGTCTCCACTGCACTTTCAGCTTCACTCTCACTGCTTTGCACTACCTGATACCCCAGGCTTTCATCTGAAATATGAATGGAAGCTTCTGTGGCATTATGCATATGTGGATGATGTCAACCAAGGTCTCCCATCAGTTCAAGCTGAAGCCAGGCCCCCTTAGATCATGACTGAAGAGGCTTCTGAGTGTCTGAATGGCCAAGCAAGGTGAAATGAATCCCATGAAACCAATTCCCTAAGTGAGTCTTCTCCAGCAGTCCAGGGACTCTTTCCTCAAATGAAAGCTTTATAGTTTTGCACCTGTAAGCCTGTGAAGAATGGGGTCTTGTAATTTCTGAGATGCCCTTAACCCAGGTTTTTTATTGTACAGTTGGAAAGTACCTGACTCCTTTTTAACATTAATCTTTTTAGTAACAAGGTTCTCTTTTGCACCAACTTTGCAAGTGCTTCCTTTGAGGTAAAACTCCACATATTTCAAATTATTTAGCTCTGCCATTTGCTACTGATTTTTACTATAAATCTGGCTAATAGCCATCAGCATATCCTGAACATCAATCTGCCTTGAAATGTCCTCCACCAGGTTAATTCATCCACTACTCTTAATCTCATTCTTCTGCAAAAACTCAGTATATAGGCAAAATGAAGACAAATTTTCTGCCACTGTATAAGAGACATGGCTTTTAGTATAGCTGCCAGTGGAGCCCTTGTTTCCAGCTGAAACCTCCCAAGCATGGCCTTTACTGTCTGCATTTCTTTCAGCATTCTAGTCTTCTGATTGCTAAACAGAATCTTCCACTGAGGATGGTTTTCATCATTCTTGCATTTCCCTAGTCAGCCTCTCCAAACCTGTCCAAATTCTTCCCATTAACCACTTCCAAAGGCTTCTGAATCACATGCTCGGATTCACTCATAATGATGACTCCACTTATCTATCACTCAAATCTCTTGTATTCATTTTCTCATCACTGACACACAGTCCCAAAACTCACAATTTAAAGGAGGAGAGGTATATTTTGGATCATGTTTTTAAGAAGATTTAGACCATCATCAGCTAGCTACAAGGCAGGAATCATGGTGGAAGAGTCCAGCAGAGGAAAACTGCTTATGTCATGGAAGCCGGGAAGTATGGAGAAAAAAGAGGAGCCCGGAAGGGAGAGACAACCTTCCAGGTCACACCCCAGTGACCACCTCTTCCAGTTAAATGCCACCTCACGGTCACACATTCAGCTCTGAACATGAACCCCCACCACTGAAAACAGGAACCTTTTTGTTCTTTTGAGACAGGGTCTCACTATGCAGTACAGGCTGGTCTTGAACTCACTATGTAGCCTAGGCTGGCCACACACTCACAGTGATCTCCTGCCTCAGTCTTCTGAGTGCTGGAATTATAGGCATGCACCACCATGCCCAGTAAAATGACCCTTTTGGGCAACTTTCCAGATCCAAATTGTAAGACCACCCTTTCTTTTATTTATTTTTAATTTCAAGATTGAATCATTCCATGTGGAGTTCACCAACCAAAACAAAATTTGTTGAATGCTTCTGTTTCTGAACCTAACTGTTCACAAACAGGAGCATTCATAAACCAAGGTATTACTGTGCTCCATTTGGCCATTTAAAAATAGTGTTGATTCTAATTTTCTAGTTTTTAAGTTAATGTTTTTGTTGGCAAAACATAATTGTATATACACAATGTGGAATGATCAAATCAAGTTAATTAGTATACCTGCTAACACTCAAATTTCTTGGGGTGAAATATTTAAAATTTACCCTCTTAGCTACTTTGAAATGTGTAATACATTGTTTTTAATTGTAGTCACCCTGCTGTGCAATAGCTTTTATGGTGTGGGTCTGGAAATCGAACCCAAGCCTCATGGGCACCAGGCAAATGATCTTTCACTAAGCCACATTCCCAAAGGGACTGATCAATATTGTCTTGGTTACTTTTCTCTAGTTGCTGAGACAAAATACCCAATGCCCAAAATTCAGGAAGGAAAGGTTTATTTAGCTCACAGTTTGTGGAGGTTTCATCCATAATCAGGTGGCTCCAACGCAGGTGGCATTGCACAGGGGCAACACTTCAATGCAGCAGAAGACAGCAAAAGCAGCTAGAGAAAAAGAGGGAAAAGAAAGCTTCTTTTCCTCCCTTACCTTATACACAGGCAACCCCCTTTCCAAGGCAGGAAAAATCTCTTTGCCCTCCTCTTGCAAGGCTGAAAATGTTTACAAAATAAGGACCCTGGGTCCCTGCTGAGTTGCTTGAACTTTTAAATTTCTCAAAGTGACATAATGTATCAACCATAATATATGAAACACTCTCCTGCCCAACTCTGGCCAGCACCTCCACTTTCCCTCTCTTCATCCCGACCCAGCCCCTCTGCATTCTACCTCTATGAGTTCCACATGTAAGTGAGTTCTTGCCAGGCTTGTTTCACTTAGCACAGTGTCCTCTAGGTTCATTTCTATTACCAAAAATGACAGATGGCCTTTATTTTTTGAGGCTGTGTAATATTTCATAGGATTCCAAACATTCTTTATCCATTCACTCCATCTATGAAGAGTCAGGTTAGTTCTGTTATCTCACTGATTACAAAAAAAAAGATATGTTGTATAAATGTACCAACTCCACACAAGAAATATAAACATTATGTCCTACAGACATGTAGTAATAAAGAAAATTATCTGGATCAAAAGTGCTTCAGTGAACAGAGGACCATGGACATCTTTTCAACACAGTGATTTCCATTCCCTTAGATAGATACCTAAAAGTGGGATTGTGGATACCTTGATAGTTCTAGTATTAGATTTCTGACCAACCTTCATACTGTTTTCTATAATGGCTACACTAAAATGCCTACAGATAGTGTGCAAGCATTCTCTTTTCTTTACATCACTTCCAACACTTAATGTCCTTTTTTTTTGAGAATATCCATTTGAACAGGTGTGAGGTATGATTTTAATTTTCATTTCTCAGTGTGATTTTAATTTTCATTTCCTTAATGATTACTGATTAATGATGTTGAATATTTTTTCATGAACCGTAGGCCATTTGTATATGTTCTTTTGAGAAACAGCCATTCAAGTCCCTTGCCCATTTTTAAATAGGGTTCTTTGTTTTCCTGTTTTGAGGGGGTTTTTTTAGTTCCTAATATATTTTAGAAATTAAGACCCTATTAGATATTTGATTTTAAATACTTTCTGTAATCTGGGGATTGTCCCTTCACTCTCCTAATTATTTCTAATACTCTAATTTTTTAAAAAGAATGTACTATATCCATGAGGACTATTACCCTGTGTTAGGCTTTCCTGCAATCTTCCTTTAGTGCTGGGGATACTGACTAGAGAGTGAATGCAGGCCCCATTACACTGAACTGCATTTCTAGCCCTTTTCGTTTTTTAAAGTAAGAGCTTTTAGTTTTTCCCCATTTAATATAATAGAGGCAATAAGTTTGTCACAAAGGACATTTATCAATTTAAGGTAAGGTCCTTCTATATCCATTTTATTCAGTTTTTTTTTATCATGAAAGGATATTTACTTTTGTCAAAGGCTTTTTCTGACTCTGTTAAAGTGACTGTGTGATTTTTGTCCTTCCTTCCGTTTATGTGGAATGTTACATCTATTGTGAATATCGAACTTTCCTTCCAGCCCTGGGGTGAAGCCTACTTTGTCATGATGTATGAACTTTTTGATGATTTGTTGCATTCTATTTGCCAAGATCATGTTGAGGATGTCTACATCTACTTTCGTTACCCATGGGACATAACACTGAGTTACAAAAACCCATCCCATATTTTTCTACTGCAAGTTGCTTCTTTAGCATATTAGTAGCTAGCTGTGGATCTCAGTAGTTGTGCCTGGGGTAATACAGGAAGCAATATTTGTGTTTTCCCACTTGATATGATGAATGGCAATGTGTTCAGATGTGTGGAAATGTCAAACTGGGATTTTTACCCACATAGGGCTCCAACAGGTTCTTTATGTTTACCTGAGCATCACAGTGGGTAAAATACACCCACATCACTTTTCAGTAAGTATAGGGGACCTGGCCAAGATCCCCAGTCTCTCAAACAAGTGTATGGTGAAGGCTTAAATAAATGATACAAGTGGTATGATTTTAGGGCTCCAGGAGGATCAAAACTCTCTAACAGAGTTCAAGACTTTGGGGGCTGAGACAAAGAGCTTCTCTAGTGGCATATATTTACTAGGTTTACAAACAAAGAGAGGGGATTCTGAGGAAAGCACAGGAACTGAGCAGGACATCAAAGTCTTCTCCAAGTAGTAAATTATGCCAATTTAGGAGAACTGTCTTATCTCCATGATGACATTTATGGTTGGAATGTGACAGCAGGAGTGAGATGCCTGCAGCTGCAGTCTCTATCTACTTCATTAAGGTTGGAGCCAAGTGTACTCAGCTGTGGCCTTACTTTGCCCTTTGAGGTGTCTCTGGCATCACAGGCCTCTACACCTCTCAGCCAGGATCAGTAATTCATAGAGATTCACTTACTATGAATCCACTGCCCATTTCCAGACAAGATGCCTAAGTCTAGGACAGACTCACAGATAAATGTAAAAAACCAATTAGTTAAATATTAAATCCTGCTCAGAGCCGCTTCATGGTGGTCTTCAATAAGTAAGCATGAATTTTACCATAAATGGAATGTGTGTGATTCATAGTAGCAGCAGTTGAGGAAACCAAAAACCATTTGTGGGTTCACCCATTTGGCAGAAAAATGACAAGTTCTGTACAGCAGATCCAAAGCAGCAGTAGGTGAGTTTTGCCCATGAAATTCTCATTGCTAATTCTCTGTGCATTTAGGATCTATTTTTTAAAGTTTTCTTTTGATTTTTCTGGTAGCCATAGCTCAATTCAGTACAATGGTACATGAAAAGCCAGACTTTCAAGTTTTGGAGGAGGTGGAAAATGAATCATTATGTCATTCATGCATGGATGATGAAGATGATAATGACTTTGACATTGGCCATGTGACCTGAAGTCTCTATGATACTGAAATGGAGCAAGAATCGGCTGATATAGACACATGGAATGCAGGCCTTCTTGATATGGATGACAAAGAAAACAGCAATATGAATACATATTTGACTAGTAGAAATGGTACAAAATTGTCAAGTAACCAAATAGAATGATCCAGTGCTATAACTAGGTCCAAAAATTCAGTGAGGATATTGGCAGACACCTATTGGTTGGAACACCAGCGATGCTATTTAATGTTAGAAATATATAGAGTATACTGGCAGAATGACACCTATTGGATGGAACAGCAGCGATGCTACTTAATGTTAGAAATTGTTTGTAATGGACAAAATGCTACAAGATGTGAAATACACAAATGCTAAAATACAAGTAAAATGTTCTGTATGCACCAATAGCCATACTCAAAAATGTAATTATTTTGACACCTCACTAGCTGAACTGAAAGCATTGATTAGGTCTGCTGTACTTACCAAGGCATTCCATTGGCAATCACAGAGATGTATAGGATGTATGGAAGGTCATGGGTGTAAGCTTCAAGTTTTTAGAATAATAACTACACTAAAGGGATTTAATTTCCTTCAAAATTACCTAAGATTGAATGACAAAACCACCAACCAAGAAAGAAAAAAAATTGATAATTCAACTGCAGTCTGCTCATGGTTTGAGATTTGTTGGTAATTGTCAAGCAATTTACATGCCACCTGAATATATGATTATTGATGGACATCTTGCAGCATTTTATGGTCTCTGTAGCTTCAAGCAATATAGTCCCAAAAACCTTCAAAACACAGCATAAAAATTTATACTCTTGTAGATAAAAAGACTTATTATGCTTTTAATTTAGAAATTTATTCTGGGATTCAGTCACTAGGTCCTTATTCATAGAGTAATAAACCAAATGTTGTTGTGAACAGATTCACTGCTACCATCTCCCAAACTAATTAGAATGTGACATTTGACAATTGGTTTACTGGTTTCCAGTTGATGTTATATTTGCTAACAACACAAGTTGACTAGTGCAGGAACTGTACACAGGAAAAAGCAGAAATTCCAAATGAAATGTTACAATTCCAAAACAGAGAATTGTGTAGTACAATCTTAGAATTTCAGAGATGTGATATTGACCTTGTACATGACAAAGAAAAACAAACTGTTACTGCTGAAGTCAACACTACAGCATGATAGAAATACTAATAGAGAAACATCAACCAAATGGAAGCCTGAGATGGTGTCATGGTTGATATATTCTGTCAACTTGAAAAATTTAGAAATTTAGCTAAGAGACTTAGCAGGGAGCCAAGGTTTTTACTTTGTACATATCCTCAGCCTGGGCAAGAGGAGGACAGAGGTGGTGTGAGTGTTACACCAGCCCTGGTAGATAGCCTGTTTATATAAGAGAGGAGAAGAGGCTTGTTGTCCCCCCTTTTGCTCTGGCTGCTTTTGCTGGCTGCTGCCTTGACGTGTTGCCCCTGTGCCATGCCACTGTGCCTTGGAGCCAGCAGATATAGATAAAACCTCCACAGACTGTAAGCTACATAAACTTTCCTCCTTTAGCTTTGCCTGTAGATTATTTCGTCTCACCAATGAGAGAAGAGTAACTAATTTCTTTTTTCCCCTTTTGCAATGTGCAAGCTGCAAAGTGTGAAGACTTGCTCCTTCTTGTGATGCCCCTAGGCCATCTTTTCTATTCTTCTGTTCCTTCTCAGCAGTCGAGATCTCCTCCACTCTATTTTTGCAGTCTTCAGTTTTACTTGAGCTTCCTTTCTGGCCTAACTCACAATGTTTTAAATTGTTTGGCTGAGCTCTTTGTTCCTGATACTCAACACAGATTCTAGATAAAAACACCCAATATCAGCCATGCCACAGCCTCAACATTTGGCTGCCTTGAAATTTCTTCTGCTAGATTCATTAGTCAACCAGTCTTAATCTCAGTCCTAGGCAAAGTCTCTGAACATGAGCAAAACGCAGACAAACTTTCTGCCAAGCCATAACACACATCCTCCGGAGTCAAGCAGCCAGTGCATTCCTTCTCAGAAGAAATCCTCTACCCTGGCCTTTACCACTTTTCTGGCCTGCTAAGCACTGACTAGAATCCACCATGCAGAACAGCCTCAGGCTTTCCAACTCTGCCCTTCTAGGGTACATCTCTAAACCTTTCCAAACTCTTCCCACAAACCATTCCCAGAGGCTGTTGAGCCATATGGTCAGGTGTGGTCACAGCAATGATCCCAGACTGCCTTAGAGATGATAATTGAAGTACTTTTTTTTTTTTGGTAAAACTATTAGTATTTTCACTATAGTTCATATAAGAACTTGTGAGTCAAAAAAAAAAATTTATGGGGTTTTTTTAGACTTAGTACACCAAAAAAGTCAATGTTGAAAATTTTGATTGTTTTTTATAAACAATAAATATTAAAAATTCAAAACTTTAATTTTTGATTTTTTTTCTTGTTAAGTACTCATTGTTTAATATAAAATTTATAAAATTAAAAGTAATAATGTATAAATAGAAATATTCCAAACAATAGACATGGGTATTATACACCCACAATAATGCACCTTTGTGACAAAATTGGTGTTATGCCCCATGGGCTACAAAGACTGGTCTCTAGTTCTCTTTTTTAGCTGTCTCTTTGGTTTTGAAATCAGAGTAATCCTAGCTTCTAGGAATGACTTTGACAATAATCCTTCCATTTCAATTTTATTAAAGAGTTTGAGAAGTATTGACATTAGAACTTCCTTGAATTTCTTTAAAAATTTGGTGGTGAATCCATTAGGTCTTTGTTTCTTTTTTTTTTTGTAGGTTATTTTTTATCAATGCCTCAACTTTATTGCCTGTTATTAAATAGTTTAGATTGTTTCATGTGGATGTTTTCTTTCCTTCTTTTGGAAAGCTTGGTTAAAGGTTTCTCTGTGGGGTGCTTATTGTTTCCTTCCTTGTCTTTGTTTTTGACAGGGTCTCATTATGTGGTTCATGCTGATACTGAACTACCTTTGTGGCCCAGGCTGACCCTCTCACTGTGACCCTTCTGCCTCAGTTTCTCAAGTGTGGGGATTGCAGCCTTGCATCACCACGTCCAGCTTGTTCATTCTTTTGGAGAACCAGTTTGTTGATTCTTTGCATTGTTTTTTAAAATCTCTGTTTCATTAACTTCTCTTATCTTTATAATTTCTTTCCTTGTGCTAGTTTTGGATTTGAATTGCTCATCTTCCAAGGACTTTGAGGTGCATCATTAGGTTATTTTGATTTGCTCTGTTTTTCGGATACGTGGGTATTCACAGTAACGAACTTCTCTCTGGACTGTTTTCAATGTGTCCCATAGGTTCTAGCATGTTGTACTGGCATTATCATTTGAGTACAGGGATTGTTTAATTTCTTTTTGTTTTCTTCTGTGACCCTCTGATTATTCAAGAATGTATTGTTTAATCTCCAAGAAGACACAAATTTTATGTAGTTTGTTTTGCCAATGATTTCTAGTTTCATTGGGTTGTCATCTAATTACAAACATGGGATGATTTTGACTCTTGTATTTATTTAAGCACACTTTATGGGCTAGTATGGGGTCTATGTTGGAAAAAGTTCCATGTGCTACTGAGAAAAAGGTGTATTCTGTTGTAGGTAGAACACTCTGTTGATATCTTTTAAATCCATTTGTTTAAAAGTGTTGTTTAGGGCTAGGGATTTAGCTCAGTGGCACAAGCGCTTACCTGGCAAGTGTGAGGTCATGAGTTTGTTCCCTGTTACTAAAAAAAAGAAAAAAAAAGTGTTGTTTAACTATTTATTTACTGATCTTGTGTTTAGTTGAGCTGTATATTTGTGAAAGTGGGATACTGAGGTGCCTCACTATCATTGTGTTGATGCATCTGGTCTCTTATGTCCTGTAGTGTTTGTTATATGAAGTCGTGTACGTGGGTAGCTGGTACACATATGTTTACAATTGTTATCTCTTTCCATTGAATTGTTTCCTTAACCAATATGTAGTGACCTTCTTGATCTCTTCTGCTGGTTTTCCTGTAATGTCTACTTTGTTTGAAAATAGGATAGCTACTTCTGCTTGCTTTTGGGCTCCCACTGAATGAAATATTGTTTTCCATTCCTTTATTTTTATTCAGTGAATTTCTTTTTGAAGTAAATGTGTTCCTTGTATGCAGATATCAAATTTCTTTTTTTCTTCTTTTAGCATTTCATGTAATTCTGCCATTTAGCCTTTGATTTTCTTCCCATCAAGACTCCTTGAATCTGTGTTGGGGTACTTTGGAGTTTTTAAATGCATTTTGATGCTTTTCCCCTAATGTTTGTTCTCTCTCTCTCTGTATGTGTATGCTGGGGTTTGAGTGGAAACATTTTATTGCTAGTATGGATATCTCTTTAGTGTTTTTTTTTCTTTCTTTTCCAGTGCTGTTTTCTTAGCTTTGTTTGTCTTACCCGGTTTAACAGGATTGAACCTGACTGTTGCAGGGGGAGATTTCTTACCTGTTAGAGCAAGATCAACAGGTGCAACCAGACATCTATCATTTATGTTAAAACTTGCTTTAACCGTTTTGCCCTTTTGTCGGGGCCCTTCGTGACTGCAGTTCCGCTGCTGCTAAGGGCTGGGATGTGCCGGGGGAGGGGATGACGGGGTGTGCACGGGCTAAGTCCACAGGAAGAGAGGGACAGAAAAAGATTTCATTGACAGGTTGAAGTTTGGCGAAGGATCGGACTGCTGGAATTAATTTTGTAACTGGCTGGTGTTGAAGGAGTTGAGAGAGTGTTGGTGAGGGCAGGAGGAGGGACGCATGTGGACGGATGTGGGTTTAGAGACGGAGGGAGATTGGGAGATCACGCGCTTGCCAGGCAGCCGCTGACACCACTGAGCTAAATCCCCAGCCCCAGCCCAGCTCATTCCCGTCGGGATCCCGTGTGCAGTCTGGGTGAGGTCCCTGCCTGCGCACCAAGGCTCTGCTTAAGGAAAGCTCTACTCATTCTAAGTTTCTCACAGAGACAAACACCAACTGTGTGTATGCAAAATGAAGAGAGGAAGAAAGGAGAGCTGAGGGTGTGAGGAAGAGGGAAGAAAAACGGAGGAGCTAGAAAAAAACAAGAAAAAGAGAAGGAAAGAAATAAGAAAATAAACAACCTAAACTCCCTCACTCAGTTGCAAAAGCACAAAATCAAAGTGCACACACAGGTCCAGTGATGTGGCGGCAGGGTTCAGTCGTGGGTCTCTGGGCTGCTCCCCAGCCCCCGTTTGCGGGCTGCCTGCTTGTGAGCCAGGAGACTTGGGAGCCAGGTGCCTCTGAGCCAGCCTCCCAGCGGGCCATGGGGGTCTCTTGTGATAGCCACTCCCCACCTCTCTAAGGAAAATGTTTTGGCAGAATAGGAACTGAACTCAGGGCCTCTGTGTCCCTAGCCTTTGCTAGTTTTTATTTTGAGACAGTGTCTGCTGAGTCCATAAATTGCACAGGCAGTGTCTGAAGTCACAATTCTCCCGCCTCCATCTTTTGAATGCAGATAACGGTGTGGGCTACCGCAGCCGCTGTCTTGGTCAGTCTTATCTTCGTTTCTCCAGGGAATGTGCTTTTTTCTGTATTGTTGCTTTTTCTTCTCCTCTTCCTTCTCTGCCTCCTTCTTTTCCTTTTCCTTTTTTTTTCAGACAGAGCCTCACTATGTGGTTCAGAGGCTGGCCCTAAACTCACTAAGTAGCCCAGTCTGGACTCAAACTAGCAGTGATCTTCCTGCCTCAGCCTCCTGAGTACTGCCACCATGCCTGGCTCTCATTGCTTCTCCTTTTCTCCTTATCAGTGGTTCTAAATAACTAGATTATGATGTGCTCTGGTAGTTTTCTGGTGATTATGATTCATTGAGCTTCTCCAAATTTTGGATTTACGATTTTCATCAAGTGAAACCTCAAACATCATTCATTCAGTCTCTTCTTGTCCTCCCTCCTCCTTCCCTACGGTGCCCAGTTACAGATAACGTTATCGTCCAGGTCAGTGAAATGCTGTTCATACCCTTTGTCATTTTTTTCTGTTTCTTTTTCCCCAGTTTCTCTCGCCATTTTTATTCACTATCTTCCTACACTCGACGGTTGTTAATCCCAACAAGTGCATCTCTCAACTCAGACATTGGTATTTTTGACTCTAGAAGCTCATTTTAAGTTTTTCCAACATTCTAAGTCTGTACTTAATGTGTTACCGCAACTTCCTATACCAGTTTTCCCTTCTTTCTTTATTTTTTTTCCAGTACTGAGGATTAAGTCCATAGCTACATCCCCAGATCTTTTAAAATTTATTTTAAATTTATAAACGTTTTTGGAGACGGGGTTTTGCTGTGTAGCCCAGGTTGGCCTCCAGCTCACAAGGGTCCTCACGCCCCATCCTCCTGAGGCCTGGGATTCCGGCAGTGAGGCATCACAGCCAGCTGATTTCTTTAATATTTCCAAGCAGATTCTTGTTAAATTGCCAGGGCTGGGCTCAGACTTGCACACCTCTAGCCTCAGCCTTTCGGGGAGCTGGGTTACCGGCCTGGCTCCCTGCCTGGCTCGCCTACCTTCTCTGACGCACAGGATATGTTGGTAGTAACTGCTGAAATCCTAGTCTGCCAGCACCCAGGCCTGTTCATTCTCCTCACAGTTCCTCCTATTTCCTTGCTTCTCTGCCTGCCTGGTAATTTTTTTGCTGAGTATCAGACAGAGGTTGGGGAAATTGACAGGCCAAGGAGGGGCGGGTTTAACCTCACCTACCCCGGCTGGGGGCGCAGGAGACCCAGGGGCCGGGGCTGCGCCATCCGGTGGCTGTCGCCCCACGGCCGTGGGAAATGATCGCAGCACAGCCAGTGAGTGAGTGAGTGGATGCAACTGTCAGGTTCTCGCCTCAGTCCTAGGAGCAGGGCTCCCTGTGTATTTTTGCCATCTCCGTCTCCAGTGGTGCAGGGCTGGTGTGACTTGTGTTGAGTTCGGATTTCGGACCCTCCTCACCCCTTCCCGGGCCCACAGCAGAGGAGGCCCAGGGGTCCGTGACCGCACGCAGGGCCCTGGGCAGCTGGAGCCGCGGCGCCCCGACAGCGCCCCGCGCCCCAGAGAGCGGCGCCTGCTGCGAGCTGGCCGCGGCCGAGCTGCCTTTTTCCGGAACGACCTGGGGGTGGCGAGGGCGGGAAAATGACTGTGCGGAAAGGAATCTGCAGCCGTCTCCAAGTGTCTGCTGCCCGGCACCAAAGCCTTTCGGGAGCCGCCAGCCCGGGGACCCCGAGGGGCTGGGGCCGCCGCTGCACCGCCGCCCTGAGCCGGCTTCGCCCTTCCGGGCCTGGAGGTCTGCGGGGCGCGGCGGCGCAGCGGCGGCTGTGGGAACTGCAGGCCTGTGGCTCGGAGGTGGCGGAGCCAGGGCCTTGCGCCACGTGCAGCCGCGACAGCGACAAAGGCAGCCAAGACACAAGGCTCGCAAGGCAGACAGCTCATGGCATTTGGCTCCGGGCCGGTGCACCCCAAGAGCTGACAGTATGCAAGCACAGCTGCCCAACAACACCGGGACCCTGGTGCAGTAATTCTGGACGGGCCCTCTCCTTTCCAGCCTGGAAGTCACCAGCGCTTAGCGGGGACAGTCTGGACCCCGCAGTGCAGCGGGGGTGAACGCATGCGGCTGGCTGCTTCTATTTAGCCGCAGGGCTTTGGCCCCTTCCGGCGCAGAGCTGAGCACAGTAGCTGGTGACCCCGGGACCGTGCCGGGGCAGGGGAAGTGTCGGAAGCCAACGCTGCTACTGGGCACTGTTTTGACAGAGTGGCTCTCGGTGACCAGCTGGCCTGGCTCAGCCCTCAGTGTCTGCAGGACCTCCAGAGGCCACCGCGGTGCGTTCCCAGCCCTCGCCCGGTGGTTTTCCTGTCACTGAGACCCATCTCCAACACCACTTCTGAAAGGAGGCGTTAGTTAGACTCGTGGCTTCAGCAGGGCTATTTCATGGTCAGCCAGCTGCAAGGCAGAAAAGCCCGGTGGAAGGGTCTGGTGGGGGAGAGCTGCTCGCAGCATGGGGACCAGGAAACAGAGAGAGAAGGGAGGACGTGGAGGGAGACGCCCCCTCCAGGCCACACCCCCAGAGCTCGGCTCTCCCAGCCAGGCCCCGCCCCCTAACAGTTAGGGTTTGTGTCTGGATGGTCCCCCAAAGCGTCATGCAGTCTTGGAGGCAGGCCGCTAGCGACTGTGATTGATTCACGGTTCATGCTGGGATTAAGGGTGTGAGTGCTACACCTGCTCTGGGGCAGTAGCCTGCATATAAGGGATGGGAAGAGGTTTGCTCTCTCTCCCCTCCTCCCTTTCGAGCTCACTGCTTTTGCTATCTTCTGCTGCCATAAACTGCCATACCACCCTGCCTTGGAGCCAGCTGATTATGGACTGAAACCTCTGTAAACTGTGAGCTAAATAAATCGTTCCTTCCTTAATTTTTGGCATCAGGTATTTTGTCCTAGCAACGAGAAAAGTAGCCAAGACAAAATTGGTACCAGGAGAATGGGGTCATTGCTGTGATGTCCCTGGCCATGTGGCTTAATTCTTGTTTTTGTTGTTGTTTTGTACCAGGGATCGAACTCACGACCTCACACTTGCCTGGCAGGCACTTACACCCCTGAGCTAAAGCCCCAGCCCCATCATGTGGCTTAAGAGCCTTGGGTGTTAATTTGGAAAGGTTTTGAGAGACTGGCCAGAAAGCCCCTGTATGCTGTGAACTATAAGGGAGACTCCTGTCAGAGCCTGGAAAATCACAGCACTGATGGAAGTGCCGCTGGTCAGGTGAGGCTCAGGAGGCTTCTTGTGAGATGGTCCGAGTTGGCTGCTGGGTCCCTCCCTGGTGGTGCTTTGGCAGGTGTTGTGATTTGGCAGGAAGTTGGTCTGCATTTGGGTTGCATTTAGAGATATTACCTGGGTGGCAGAAAAATTTCAGTATAGTCCACTGTTGGGACAGTGATATGGTTACTGTCAAGGGCTTCTGGCCAGATCAGTGTTCAAAATTAAAGGCAAAGATCCAGCAGGGTGCTTTGAAGCATTTGGCCAGAGGTAAGGGCCAGCAGAGCTGTGGATTTCAAGGATTAAACAGATGAGAACGTGGGAGAACAAGACGATGGAAACAGGAACTGCAGCCTTTCTCCTGAAGGGAAGAGTGTATTTGAAACACAGGTAATTCCTGTTTTTCAGTGTTGCTGTGCCATTTTAAAAAGTTAATGGGAAGCAAGGACTTTAATTATAATAGCTTTTCAAATGATTTCAATGTGGTTTTTTAGATATGTTTGTAATCAGGTTCATTAGTCAAAATACTTTGGTTTTAACCTTGAATTTTGATCACCCTTTGAATATTTTGCTTTTGGTACAGGAATGAGTGCAATAAGAATTGTATATATGGCCGGGCATGGTGGCTCATGCCTGTAATCCCAGTACTCGGGAGGCTGAGGCAGGAGGATCGTTGCAAGTTCGAGACCAGCCTGGGCTATAAAGTGAGCTCAAGGCCAGCCTGAACTGCATAGCAAGACCCTGTCTCAAAAAGACAAAAAAAAAAAAAAGAATTATATATATGTAATTGTTATATAAATCTGAATAGACCAAGACATGTTAGCTTTTCACAAATCTGCTACTGGAGACTACGGTTTTAGGAAATGTGTCTGGTTATCAAGTTGACAAGGGTTGGAGTGTGGTGGATTAACTAATGGTCCACTCATAACACCCCGCTGAAGTGAGTCAGCATGGTGCTGGGTGTGGAGGGCCCACCTGAAGATTGTTGCCAACAGCACAAAAGCAGAACTGAAGGAAAGCAGGTGTGCTACTGATTCTCCTGGAGAAGCTGATCATGCTGGCTTCTTGATACGAACTCAGCTGTTCTCATTGATGGAGGAGCTCAGGATCTCACTGTTGCTGAGGATGGCTGTGGTTTTTTTCCAGGGAGGTCTTGTCCTTTCCTTGAGCATCACTTCCCGACTCCAGTACAGATCTCTCAGCCTGCTGGCACAGATCCTGCATCCCGCTGGTGCAGACTTTCTAGCTTCCACCACTGACCTTCGGGCCTTCCCAGTGAAACAGACTTGCATGAAACATTGTCGTGGGCTCCAGGCCTCCAGCTGGACTCGTGCAGGACACTGCTGTGGGATCCAGGCCCTCAGCTGGATTCTTTGGGTCTCTAGTGTGTGGGGAGATCTCCTGCATTCTTTTGCATTTGACTCTGTGGGCAAATCTTATAAAACGATCCCATAAATTACATGTCCCGAATTAAATCCTTTCCCTTGTGAACCCTGACTACACCCCAGCACATTCAGCCATGGATTCACCAGAGGACCCACTTATGAGTATGGCACCCCAGGACCCCATCCCCTTCCCAAAGCCCTGCCCATGAGCACGTGAGAGTCTGACATGCTAGATGTCAGCTGCACAAGGAACAGACACAAGCACAGAAGAAAAGCCCAGAGACGGACACAGGGAGAAGAAGGCCACCATTCATAAGCCCAGGGCTCAGGAGACGCCAACCCTGGGGACACCTTTCGCTCAGACCCCCGGCTCTGGAGCTGGAAGGGAATCCCCTTCTGTCACCTGGCTGGGACATTTTGTTACAGCAAAGCTTCTAAACGAATACAGCCCACCACTAGCAGGTTTTCTCTTCTCAAAATGACTTAAGTTTTCCTAGTTCTTTTGCATTTTCAAATACAAACTTAAAAGCAGATTATTGTTTTCTACATAAAATCTACTGGGGGTTTGGTGATTGTGTGGAATCCATACTTTGATTTGGGAAAAACAAACCCTTTAACCATGTTGATCTTTCAACTGCTAAACATGACGTAGCTCTGCACTTATTTAGGTTGTTTTGAATTTCTCTCATCAGTGAATTATGGCTTTCACACTGGCCTTTTTCATCATTATGTGCATGTGTCCCTAAGTATTTAAAGCGTTCTAAGTATTTTGACACTCCTGGAAATGCTTTTTTTAAACTTCATTTTCCAAGCTAACAATTAGAAATATAATTTTTGTGACCTTGTATCCTGTAATGTAAATAAATCTTTTCTTATTCTATTTATAAAAATACCTTAGAATCGTCTGTGTAGACAGTTGTACCTGAAAATAAAGAAATTCTTACTATTTCCTCTCTAGTGTCTGTCTTTATTTAGCTGATTTACTGCATTGACTAGGATCTCAAGCTTAAGACATTCTTGCCTGGTACCCAATTTTAGGGTGAAAACACTGAGTTTGTTATTGTCACATATGTTACCTGTAGGTTTTCTGTAGAAGTCCTTTATCCAACTAGGAAAGTTTCTTCTGTGTTTCTAATTTGTAGAGTTTTTGTCTGTTCTGAGGTGCAGTTCACTCTGGTGAACCTCAGACATATGGGCTTAAGCAATCCTCTTGCTTCAGTCTCCCAAGTGCTGGGACCATGCCACCGACCCTGGCTGCAGAGTCTGAAAAGTAACTGAGAGGAGCTGAAATTTTTGGTTTTTAGTGATATTATTTTTCTTTTTTTTCTGTCAGTGTGATGAATCATACTGATTGCTTTTGTATTATTTATTCATTCATTTATTGACATTCTAGATATAAGACATTAAGACAGGGTCTTGCTGCATAACCCAGTCTGGCCTCGAACTCACAGCGATTCTCTTCCTTCAGCCTCCCAAGTGCCGGGATTACAGGTGTGCACCCCCACACCGGACTATTTTTTTTCCCACAGGGCTGGAGATCAAACCCAGGGTCTCATTCATGCCACGTAGTCCCTGTACACTGAGCCCCAGCCCCTTGACTGACTTTCAAACACAACTCTGATTAAACTCCTTCGTCAATGATGTATACAGCTATGTGCTGCTGCCATGAAGCTGATGATCGTCTCCATGCGTGATTTTCTTTGTTGGGATGTCTTTGCCAAGATGTAACATTATGTATTTTATAGCCTTACAAAATGAGTTCCAAAGTGTTTCCATCACCTCTATGTTCTGAACAAGTCTGTGTAACATTGGTATTTTTTTCCTCATTAAATGTTTCATACTTTAGGGCCAGGGGTTTAATTCAGCAGCACAAATACCCACCTAGCAAGTGTGAGGTCATGAGTTCAATCCCTGGTACCAAAAAAAATAAAAATAAAAAGTTTCATAGTTTAGATTTTCTGTGTGGGAAAGTGTTTTTTTTTTGTTTTGTTTTCGTCTTTTTTTTTTTTTTTTTTTTTTTTTTTTTTTTTTTTTTTTTTTTTTTTTTTTTGTCTTTTTGAGGCAGGGTCTTGCTATGCAGTTCAGGCTGGTCTTGAGCTCATTTTGTAGCCCAGGCTGGTCTGAATTTGCAACAATCCACCTGCCTCAGCCTCCCGAGTGCTGGGATTACAGGTGTGCACCACCACACCTGGCTGGAAAAGGTTTTTTTTTTCTTTCAGTACCAGGGATTGGAATCACGACTGCATGCTTGCAAGGCGGGTGCTTATGCCGCTGAGCTAAATCCCCAGCCCTGGGAAAGTTTTTAAGAACAATAAAAAAAAATTTTTTTGAGACAGTGTCTCACTGTGCAGTTCAGGCTAGTCATGAGTTCACTATGTATCCCAGGCTGGCCTTAAATTCATGGCAATCCTCCTGCCTCAGCCTCCTGAGAGCTGGGATTGGAGTATGTGCCCAGCAATAATGAATTTATTAGTAGGTATAGGATTACTTCGCTTTTCTTTTTCTTTCTGAGTCAGTCGTGATAATTCCTGCATTTCAAGAAATGCTTTCAGCTCATTTAGGCTGTTGAACTCGAAGACAAGTCATTTGTTTTCTTATGTGTAAGATCTGTACATACTTACTTCTCTACCATTCATCATCTGTATTTTCTCTTTTCTTCCTTCTAGTTTATCAATTTTGCTAATCTTTTCAAGGGACAAATCTTTGACTTTAACATTTACTACTATTACTTTTTTCTAGCTTCTTGGATAATTGCTTTTAATGTCTCTCATATTCTATGCATATGACACTAAACTTCCATTTAAAGGATGCCTTAGGTTCATCTCACATTTCAGTATTTTGCTTTTGCTTTCATTCAGGTCAGAATATTTTCTAAACTCCCTTATCTGCTTTTTCACTTTTTACTTTACAGGAACGTGTTATTAGTTCATGTTTGCAGCACATAATGGTCACATGCCTCATGGGAAACCGGTGCTGTAGATACAGAACTATCTTAAATCTTTTTTCATTTCTTTCTCTTGGCATAGTCTAAGTAGCCCAGGCTGGCATCCAACTCACGGCGATCTTCTGCCTCCGCCTCCCGAATGCGGGGGTTACAGGTGTGCCCCACACGCCCAGCTGCGGATCTGCTTTGGGCCCACGGGCTACTTAGAAGCGTGTTTAACTTCTCACCCAAAGCTCGCGTCCCAAACCCCAGGGGCCGTGCTCGGCTCTCGGCGCTGGACAGAGGCCCCGCTGAGGGCTGAGACTGGCGGGAACCTGCCTTGAGTCCCGGGACTGTCTTGGAGACACCCCGGTCCTGGTCCCCGGCCCGCTCGGCCTGACGCGGGAGCATCGCGACACCCGAACCGTCCTCCCCCGCTCGGCTCTCGGGCCCCACAGCCCGGCCCCTCGCAAGCCCCGGCTGGGTGTGTCCCTAGGCGGCTTCCGTAGCCGACAATTTCCGGTCCCCCCGGGCGTGGCGCAGCCTCCGTCTCACGCACCCCGTCTCCGGGACAGCTCTGCCCCAGGCGGCCCAGGCGGCTGGTTTGGGACCTCCGTCAGCCTGCGTCAGCCTCCCGTCCTCCCCGTCCTCTCCGTCCTCCCCGTTCGGGGTCCGTGCGCTCCCTCGTTTGCCTTCCCGCGGGCCAGGCGGGAGGCGGAACGAAGCTGCGCGGCCCGGATTCCGTCCGGAAGCTGTCGGCGCGGCCTGACTCGCAGGGGAGGCTTTGCCGGGCGGCCCCGCGGCCCGCGAGCCGGGGGTTTCCGGGCGGTTACCCGCGCCGCGCGTCCGGACCCGGAGGCGGCAGTGGCGCCCCCGAGCCGCTGTGTCCGCTACAGCTGCCGTCCCGCCGGCGCCCGGTGACGCGGGCCCCAGAGCGGCTCCCGGGGGAACGCGCGCTGCTCTAGTTCTTTATATCGCAGTTCCACGTTGCATTATGTCTTTACAATTCAGTTATACAAAGGCTCGTTTCGTACAGGTTACCATAAGACACGGGTAAACATTAAATTAGGATCAAGCTATCAATCATGAAGACGTTTGTAAATAAAAGATTAGAATTATTAGTTACAAAAAGGAATACTGAAGCTTGGAGTGGTGGCACACGCCTGGAATCCCTGCACTCTGGGAGGCTGAGGCAGGAGGATCACAAGTTCAAGCCCAACCTGGTTAGGGAGACTGTCTAAAAATAATTAGCTCAGTATGAAGGCCCTGGGTCCGTTCCTGGGGCTGGGGCAGGGGCTGGGGGTATTGATGTTTGGCAGAGGAAGACCCTGGATTTGGGGTTTAAGCCTCTCCTCCGGAAAGAGAACGGAAACCACAAATGGTGTCTCTCTTGGGGTGAAGAAAAAGCCACAGCGACAGTTCTCTTCAGAGCAACATACCTGAGGTTATTTTACAAGGCGTTCTCTTCCTTACAACGTATTTCTCACTAGGTAAGAGCACTTTCTGGATGCCATTTCCCCCTCACTAAACCAGATATCCATTCTAGAACAGCAGATCTTTTGTACTAGTGCCTCAGAATTTGATGCCTGTTCCTGGTCTAATTATAGAATCTTCTGGGGTCCTTCCCTTGGGAAAATGTCCCTCTAGATCCCTTTAAGTCAGGAGAAACAGTTAATGATGTTCCTGCAGACCCACAGAATATTAAACAACTGCAGGAGTCACTTCGTCTCTAGCTATGCAACAAGCTTCCTAGGAAAGCATTTTCAGACTGTTTATTAATCAACGGTAATAAAAATAAAAGCACCACTTGTAAGGATGCAGAAACTAGTAGGACAAAAGGAAGTTTTAGGATATTACAAACCTTATTTTATTATCTTCTGGCTCCCACCATTTTCTATTTTTTCCAGTATGTTTTACCCTATATTTTTATCTTGTTTTGTTTAGGTTGAGACAGGGCCTCAGTATGTAGTCGCAACTGGTCTTGAATTTACTCTCTAGCCCAGGCTGGCCTTGAACTCACAGAAACTCTCCTGCCTCAGCCTCCCCAGTGCTAGGATTACAGGCATGGGCCACCACACCTGGCTCAGTGTGTTTTACTGTAAAGTGAGAGGCCCAGGAGAACAGCTGAGACTCTTCCTCACAAGCCTGGCCCCCTGGCAAGTCAGCAGGAACTGTCTGTAGATTAAACGCTCTATTTGTACCTGCCTCTTACTTGTGTGCTGAGGAATTCCAGGGGCTGCCTTTCACCACCACTGTTTATGGGCCAGGCCCTGTGCCCGGCTTGGGGGTGGGGTTAGTGTCACATCTTGGAGATGAGGAAAGATCTCCTTTTCTGCTCGGTACACGGCAGCCTGGTGGCTTGCATGCAATCACCAACTAAATACGGGTTGAGACCAAATATGGGCTGAGCTAATTTAAGTTTCCACCTCATCTGTTTTTCAGAACAATGGCCAGTCCAGCTGTCCTGACCACAGGTTGGTGACCTCAGCGGGTTTCTCCAGGCCCTGTGTCTCATTTTGCTCTTTCAACAAACATTTGTTGAACACCTGCTCCATTCGAGGGTGGGGGCTGGGAAACAAACAGAAGCCACTCAGGCCCTGCAGCCCTGACAGGAAGCAAGGTGCCTGGATCCAGACATAGCAGATGTCTTTGCTTGGACACAGGAACGAATCACTGGAAAAAAAACTTTCTTTTCGTTTATTTATTTATTGTCTTTTTGAGACAAGGTTTTATTATGCAGTTCAGGCTGGCCTTGAATTCACTTTGTAGCCCAGACTGGCCTTGAACTTGCAGTGATCCTCCTGCCTCAGCCTCCCCAGTGCTGGGATTGCAGGTGTGCACCACCACGCCGGCTGGAAAGAACTTTCTGAGCAGTGTGTGGCCACTAACTTGCCTGCAGTTATCAAGGCTGCTTCTGGCTTTGTTTCTTCATACTGGTTTCTGCTGTGTGTAAATCACATTCTCCTGCCTCTCGAAGTGTCTAGTAATTCTGGTTAGATGTTAGATACTGCACATTCTGCTGCCTAGTGTCTGTATTTTTTTTTTTTTAGTGTCCACATTTTTGTGGTTTCCTTGAAAGAATGCTGACTTTGTATCACCTCACAGTTAAATGGCTTGCAGATTTCCTTGGTCCTTTTAAAAATGATTTTTAAAAAACTGATGTTTAGGCTATGCAGGGTTGGCTTGAGAGTTTCCTGTACTCTAGAGCAATAGCAGCCCTATGACATAGGTGTGCGGCCCTCCTGGGATCTTCACTGAGAGCCTCGGGGGTTCAGTGAAATCTGCACATTAAGCCTCTGCCTTAGGAACATGCGAGTTGTGAACCTGCAGAGAGACGGGGGGCTCTCACGACAAACAGGTGAGTGTGTGAAAAATCAGGGCAGCAGCTGGCGTGCTGCGCGCTGTACGCGTTCTGCACGGTGCGGCGCGTGCTGTGGTCTGGCACCCGCTCAGAGCCGGGATGGTGAGGAGCAAGCAAAGCTGTGTGGAGGGCCGCGAGGCGGTGACCATGGAATCGAAAGGGGAACTAGTTGAGAGGCTGGGCCGAAGTGAAAGCGCGGTAGATGTCACTTGTTCTTATGACGTGAATCATTCAACCTCGGCAGGATTCTGAAGGACAAGGACAAGATCACGGAACGTGTGGCTTTCCTTATGCTTTGCACTGTGTGTGTCTAAACAAAATTTGGTACGGAGAGTGTGGCCTAAGAGCCCGGGGAGTTAGTTCAGAGAGGTTTTGAGAGGCTGGCCTAGGCCACAGGCCCTGTGCCGCAAACCACTGGGAGTCTCTGGTCACAGCCCGGAGAATCGGAGCACTGGTGGAAATGCCGCCGGCCAAGACGGAGCTCAGGAGGCTTCCACGGCGAAGGACTGCACTGCCGCTGGGTCCCAGGTAAGACAGTGTGCTTCGCTGACAGTTGGCCTGTGTTTTGCTTGTGTTTGGAGACATTACAGGGGAGGCAAAAAAATTTCAGTGCGGTCTACTGTTGGGGTGTAGCACAGTTACTGTTGAGAGCTTTTGGCCAGATCTGTGTTGACAATTAAGAGCAGAAAACCAGTAGAGCAGTTTGAAACATTTGACCAGAGAGAAGGCGCTAGTGGGACTGGGGTTGCCAGGGTGAAAAAGGAGAACGTGGCTGTTGAGAAGAACGGGACAGGGGATACAGCCCAGTGGCATAAGTACGTGGTCCTGAGTTCGATTCCCAGTACCACAAGAAAGAACAGGACGATGGGAAAAGGAACTGAAGCCTTTCACCTGGAGGGCAGAGCGGGTCTGAACTGCTGGACATCCTACTTTGTTAGTCTTGCCTTGCCCTGCTAAGATTTAATGGAAAGCAAGGACTGTGATGTGATTGTTCCTTTAATATGATTCTAAAGTCATTTTTAGATTTTGCCAGAGTCCAGCTGCGGCAGGGCTAGGGTTTCCCAAAGGTGGACAGGGAGTCGGCGAGTGAGAGACAGAAAACACTGCACACCAGTCTGTGAGTGAATCTGAATCCGCTTTATTTTTTAGAAGCTGGAATATATGTACGCTAACCTTGGCAGCCACCCCCAGCCCCAAGCAGGAAGCACCCCAGGCTTAGGGCCAGGCAGGGATAATCCTAAACAACAGGTTTTAACCTCAACCCCAAGCAGGAAGCGC